>JANRGW010005730.1:0-19211 GCA_024733675.1 Psilopsiagon aymara
CACATGGGTCAGAGCCCCACCAGCGCTGCTGTGGCTGGCTGCTTTGCTGAGGTCGCAGCCAGGATGGGATGTGATGGATGGAGCCCGGGCTGTGATGGATGGCGCTGGAGGTGTCGTCTAGCGCTTCCCAGGAACCCCGAGTGCCTCCTTGGCCTTTGCACCTCCCGTCTCGCTGCTGCTGCTGCGAGCAGGGCGCCAGCCTCCTCCTCCTCCTCCTCCTCATCTTCCTCCTCAGCACAGAGCAAGGGCGAGCCCTGCCTCGGGGATGTGCGTTGCCTGTGAGATGCCTCCGTGCCCCCCCCCCCCAGCTCGGAGGTGTCTGGCGGCGCCGGAGCCGCTGCCCCGCGCAGTCAATCGCAGCTTTGTTGCGCCACGGTTGGATCTGAGGGAGCAGCGTCTGGTTCATCACATGAGGGGGCATGTTCCGTACGCCACGAGTCTGTTAAACCCCGGCCGGATGGGTCCCCAGGGACTGTTCTCCCCTATGGCTCGGTGGGAACCCCTGCTCTGGTGCCCCTCCATCACCTCGTTGCGGGGTCTTTCTGTGATGTGGGGCTATGGTGTGGGAGGGCTGAATCCCGGGTTTGGTCCGTGCTGCCTGGCCCCGCCATCCCACCATCACGTGTGCCATGGTCCCTTGGGTGCAGGGGCCCAGCTCCCCCGTCCAGATGGCTGCTGAGCGGCCGCCTAATCCCTCCGTGCAGGGAGGAGAGAAGGAAGCTGCAGTAGGGAAGGGATGCAAGGCCATCCCAGTGTAGAGAGAGGTGCCAGAGACCTGGCATGGAAGGAACCCGGGTGGCATTTGCTGGAGGAGAAGACATCTTCCAGGCAGGCGAGGCTGTTTGTGGCGCTGCTCTGCAGCTGGGAATCAGCAGCACCCTTTGGTTTCTCCCACATCACATCAAGAGCATCTGCATCCCGCTGCTCATCCCACCAAGCATCCGTGGATGGGAGCTGGGACTGCTGCACTGTTGCTCCCAATATGGCTCGTCCTGTGGCACACATGTGTGCATGCACCAGGCTCTGTATGTGTGTGTGGCTCAGGTATCCCTGAATCCATCCTGAAGAAGAGCTCCTGTCCTGTTCCGACTGCACCATCCCGTTTGTCCCCTTCACTCAGCTGGGATAGGATGAGGCTTCCCAGCGTGGCTCTGATGGAGCTCCTTGCCCAGCTGGGGGACACCCATCCCTGTTGCCCATCCCGATCCAGCTCCTTGGGGAGGCAGAGCCAGGATTAGGAATCCCACAGAGGGGGTGGCTGAGGCATTGAAAATCACACGTGCAGCAAAGCCTCTGCCAGAGCCTGCTCTGGGGGGAGCAGCCCCAGCACCCTCAGCCCATGCCGGGAACCCCATGGGCCGTGGCACCCATCCCACTGCAGCATCCTGGCCCCGAGCACCACATCACCGTGCCCACATCCCTGCCTGCCCCTGCCGTGTTTTCCTACCGAGTTCCCATAGAAACCAGCGGGAGCAGCCGCTGGGCTGGCGGGAACAAGGGAGAGGAGGCAGGAACGGGCAGGAGCAGGCAGGAGGGTGAGCTCCATGCCTGGGTGAGCAGACTGCATTGGGTACTGATGGCTGCGAGGGTACCAGTGTCCATGGGCCTCCTGCTGCTCCCTGCCATGGGGATGATGCATCAGCATCGCCCTGTGTGCTGCCCTGGGAAGCCTGCATGTATGTGCACGTGTGTGCACACCAGGCCTGGCACTGGGCACAAACACCAACCCAGATGGGCAGCGTGGTGCTTAACCCCCTCCCAAAGCCACCTGAAGCCTCAGCAGCCAGGCAGGGCCTTGGGCTCTTCCTGCTCCATCTTTACCCCTGGGAATCGGCTGGGATGGGGATTTCTCCCGCCTGTCTTTGCTCGCTGCAGGGGGAAGCAGCTCCATCGCTGCTTCTCTCTCTCTCATACATTTGTAGTAGCATCCCCCTCTTCTGTTTTCCTTAGCTTGAAACATGATAATCTGCAGCAGGCAGAAATAGTACAGCGAGGGATGTGCCATCTCCTTGTTATCCTTGTTTCTCTCTAGGATCTGGCAGCTCCATGCAGCCCCTTCCCACTATAGTGTGGTACGGGGCTTCACACACTGCCAGTTTCCAAAACCACCTGGGTTTCCCTTGCATCCTGCGATGGGATGATGGGCAGGCAGGGCTCCTGTTTCTATCCAGCTCTTCCCACTCCTTTCAGCATCCGAAGGTGGAAAACACACTGGGAATGGCTCGTTTCTGTGGGGGCAGGTCGGGGCTCTCCTGGTTTCCGGCATTGCTCTGGTTTGGTTGCAGTTTTTATTGCAACCCAGGAGCTGCGGGGTGAGGCTGCCCCGGCCGCGGTATGCGGGGAATCAGGTTGTGCCCTTAATCCATGCATCCACCAAAGCTCTTTAATAAAGATTCAAAGTCACCAAGTTCTCAATTAAGGGATGAGGCAGCTCCTGATCCACGTTTCTGGGTCAGTTGGAGAAAGGCCATTTAGGACCTGGTGGTTGCTTTCCTTTGATGTCTCTAAAGGAGATGTTCCTCTCCTCCTTGGGAACACGGCTGCTCCTACCCACAGCGCTGGGTGATGCCCCATTCGCTGGGATGCTCCAGGCAATGCCACCAGCACCATGACACGAGGTCCTGCCACTGCCCTGCTGCTTGGTGAGAGCATCCAGCCCTGGGGCTCAGCGAGCAGCCTGGGCCCCCAGTACTCAGCACCAGGGTCCCCTGCTCCTTGGTGCGTGCCCATGGGTGGTCTGCACCCTGCCAGGGCTCTCCTGCTCTCGAGGGTGCTCCTAACCCTTTGTTTACCTCAGCAGCAGCCACTTGCATGGGAGTTAATTGCAGGAGCTGGCAAGGCACTAATTAGGGGATAATGAGATGGCTTTTGTGTGTGGCTGGCGCTCCTCACAGCCACCCAGCTCCAGACACCCTGCGCCGTATCCCTGATCCCACTGTGCCGTGTCCATGATCTCCCTGTGCCGTGTCCTGCTGCAGTCGTCTCCCTTTGCCAGGTACCACCTTCCTCATCCTCTTTCCCTCGGGATCTGGGGCTGGGGACTGCATCTGGGATCGTGGCTTGTCCTGAGAGCATCTTCTTGCATCCTCACGCTTCTCCAACACCCATCTTCCTCCCATGGCCACCACCACAGTGCCACTGGTACCTGATGGGCAGTGAGAAGCTGTGGAACCTCTCACTGTTGCTGGCAACCAAGTCATAGTCATCCAGTGCCACGTTAGGAGCAGGCGTGTGGCTGCTGATGATGTGGGGACACATGGTGGGGACACAGGGGATGATGATGTGCTGTGGCTGAACAGCCAGGACCAGTCTGGCAGCACCGACAGCATCGACACCCGCCAGCCCTGCTTGGCCGGTTCCACACTGCTGGGTGATGCTGCACTGGGTGCTGCAGAGAGACCTGCACCCCAGGGCCCTGCAGCATAGAGGGGCTTGGCTCTGCCCCCACCCTGCAGTGGGGTGTTCTGCCTGATGAGCTTCCTGCACTGAAACTCCTTTTCTGGCCTTTATTCTTGCTGAGAATTTGAACGTGAGGCTGCACCCTCAGGGCCCAGAAAAGGGAAACACATCAGGAGGTAGAAATCTGCTGCTTTCGCCTGTGTTTGATGATTTTAAAGCCAACTGCATGGTTCCAACCTTCTAAATCTGGGGTGCTGGGGGGACCCTAGGCTGATGTTCCCATCTCCTTTGCCATCCCAGTTTCGCCGGCTCCACTGTGTGAGCATGGGGTATGTTTTCCTTCCCTGTTCTCTTATAAATGCCTGTTTTGTGGATGTGCAAAGGCAGTGACCTTTTGCAGAGCTCCAGCTCTGGCTGCCGGCTGCTCTCCCTCTTGTCAGGGAGATGAGGATTCCGAGTGCAAACTCCAGGGCCGCTGGGCTCCAACACTCAGTCGGAATTGCTGTGATGAGTCCCCGCAGGGAAGGAGGAGTTCGTTTCCCATCTCTTCCCCATGTGCCTGGAGATGCCAGGCCCTTCACCAGCCGTCAGTGCTGCTGCTTCGCATCCCATCCTCATCCTCCCTGCATCTCCTCCCTGCTGGCTGCGATCTGTTCTTGCTGTGACCTTGTCCCTGCTGCTGTCGTAGGAGGTTCCATGTCCCTGCAGTGCCACAGGGTGATGGAGCAGAGGGTCCAGCTCCTACATGTCCCCTTCCCCAGTGTCCTTGGGCACAGTGGTGGGGCTGGTGGCCTCTCTGGGCTGTAGATACTCTGTGCTAACCCATCATGGATTAGATGGGAGCCAACAGGAATATTGCAGGTGCAGTTGAAGTTCACCTGATGTTAGGAGCTGCAATGGGCACATGCTGTGGGGGTTTGGGGTGGCTCAGAGCTCTTGGGGCTCCTCCAGCTCTCAGCAGGATGCTTGTGGGCAGAGGAGCAGCACAGACTCCAGCTCCCAATCCCATGGGAATGGGGCTCAGTGGCAACATCCCACTGCTGGGTTGAGGAGGGGATGGGGATGTTGGGATGCAGCTGATGGTACGGGGATGGAGGGATAAGGATAGTGGGATGGGGCTGGTGGGACAGGGATGCTTCTCACCGAGGTAGAGCCATTGTTGGTGCTTTTGGGGTGCCAGGGGTCTGCCGGGGAGGGCAGCCAAGCATGGGCTGCATCAGTGCCTCTGGGGAGAGGCAGGGAGCTCCCAACAAGTGGGGAAACCGAGGCATGGATCCAGCACAGTGGGGATTTGCTCCGGTGACCTCTCCCAGGGCAGGTTCCTCCCTCTGACGTGTCCTGTCCCCAGTGTGCGCGGTGCGCCGGAGCACGCGTGCTCTATCTGGCACCCACAGTCCCATTTCCTGATGGGGTTTGGGTGTTACCATCCCGTAATGAGTCTCTAATTGCTCTCTAATGAGGCAGCAATCCCGCGGCAGGGATTGCACTTGGAAAGGCTTCCCCTGGTCCGGGCTGCTCCCTGCAGCCCCCCAGCAACACACCCCGACCCCCATCCTCCCCTGCAGGGTGCTGGGGGGCTCAATGCTGGATCCATGGAGCAGGATGGAGAGATCCAGTGCTCGATGTCCCGACAGAGGGGGTTGTTCTGCACTTGCCCCTCTCCCAGTGCTCCCAGTGGGTGGCACTGGGGGCACTGGGAGTTGGCACATGCCTGGCAGCCTGCCCCAGCTCCTACCAGTGCTGCCTTTCATTCCCTCCTGGCATCCACCCCGCTGCCTCCGGGGCTCCTCGGGGATCTCTTCTGCTTGTCCCACTGGAATGGCCGCTGCTGACAGGGTCCAGCTTGCCCAACCTCTTGCCCATCATCATTCCCTGCTCCCACATTGCCCCAGGGGAAGAGCCACTCCATCCTTGCGCTGCATCTCTCAAACCCTGCAGGGCTGTTTCCCTCCGATCCCATTGAAATCCCGCCACCCTGCAGCCGGAACGGAGAGTGCCGGGTATTTATAGCCTGGCACGGATGCTGGGAAGCAAACATGCGTGGGGAGGGGGGGAGGTTGTTTTGGTCTTTTATTTTTCCCTAATCCTCCTCTTTTAAAGGCCAGGCCGGCTCTGCTGGAGCTGCCCACACACTGACAGATCCCGTGTGTAGGATTGGGAATGGGACCACATATTTCAAGCACCCCATCTCCTCCCCTCGCCTTACCCAGGCACGGTTGAGTTGGGTGGGAAGGAGGGAGAAGGGGCTGGGTCCCCATTATTTCGGGTATCCCCAGGAACTGCTTTTCCCTCCTCGGCATTGGTTTGCATCCTCCTGCCTGTGGATGTGGTATGCAGAGCCCAAGGGGGATGCTCAGCCCCTGCTTCCTGGCACTGCAAGCAGGGAGATGACTGAGGGGTAGCGAGGAGTAGGAGGAGGAGGAGAAGTGCTGCGAGGAAGGCTCAGGTAGGTGCCAGCCCCGGGTGAAGCCCTGTGCCCTGTGCTCACGGCCTGTGGGGTTGTTTTCCTCGGCAGCAGCTCTCCTTTCAGGTCGGTTGAGCAGCAACGATCAGCAATTCCAGCGTTTATCGCCAGCCTCATGCACTGCGCTCGCCTCTTCCCTCCCCTGCCAGGCTTCCACTGACAAACGTTGCTCTGCTGTGAGGTTATTTTTTGGGGGGGTTCATGTTTAGTTCCCTCTCCCACCCCTCCATATCAAGCGGATTGTGTGATTCCTAAATAAGAGGCGATGCTTAGAGTGTGGATGTGATGAATCGTAAAGCCCATCGAGGTGAGAGGCTGCTTGTGTGCTGCTAAGGGGGTGTTTGGGGGTTCAGCACCCGTCAGCCTTGGGGTACAGTGCCGGAGGAAGGGCTTGTGATAGCAGCCAGGCTGCAGGGGGGCTTATCTTATCCCTGGGCTTATCACCAGACATGCTTGTGCTGCTGATAAGCAGGACCTTGGGTTCAGACTCGGGTTGTTGTTGCTGGGGAGCGATGCTCTGTGTCCTGGCACTGCGACAGCAGGGATGCAGTGCAGGGCTCAGTTCCCTGCTCATGGGGGTGCCACTGCTGTGGGGTCCCCCCCTTTGGCTGCTCTGCTCCATGGGTGGATGGTGGAGGCACCTCTTGGTGCATGGATGGTGCAGAAACCGGGGCTGGGAACAGCTTTTGCTCCTCTTTAAGCAAAAGATTATATAAGCCCCCCTATTTTTCGGCCAAGATGACCATGGGCTCATCTGGCTGCTGAGTAGAAGTGATATTTTCAACATACATGAGGAGGAGGCCCCAGATTCTCCTCCCAACCCCCAAAATCTCAGTCTATGCCAGCTGGAGCTCTGGGCCTCGCTCCTGGTCTCTGCTTCATTCCCAAGGGATTTATGGTCTGCTGGAAGAAGACTATTTTGGGTGCTGCGCCAGAGGAGCCAGGGAGGGAAGACATTGGTGCTGCCCGGAGCCAAGGCTGCTTGTAGGGCGCAGTGGGTGCTGTTCCAGTGGGGCAGGAGGACCTGCTGTGGGAACAAAGTCCCTTGGGATGACCCTGGGGAGGAAATCCCTTCCCAAGGCCATCTCATCCCCATCGCCCCAGTCAATCCAGCACTCCAAAGGCAAATTTGCTCTTCCAAAGTACCTTTACAAGATGCTACACGGAGGATGGACCCATGGTGCTGGTGCCTGGGAAGGGTCCAGTGCAGAAGCGTTTCGATGGGATCTATGGGGATAGACACGTCTCCCACTGTTCCTGCCTGGGATCAGGCAGTGAGAGCTCTGGATGCAGGTGGATGGGGCGCTGCCTGCTCATAAACACGCTGTTTTTGTTTGTGCACAGCCCGGCAGTGCCCCGGGGCCGCTTGTGCAACCGGGGTGGGGAGCTGGCTCCCAGCACTGCCACTGTGGCACCCTGGATGGATGGATGGACAGATGCATGGATGGATGGATGGATGGATGGATGGATGGATGGATGGATGCTGCAAGCCAGCACAGGGAACCCCGGGCTGCACTCATGCAGAGTCCCCAGCCATGAGCTGCTGCCTGGAGATGCAGCCACGCGATGGAGAGGTCCCCATATGTTCCCACCGTCTCCACGCCATGGAGTGGTTTCACCCCTACTCAGCAAAGCAGTTTTGGGACTCCCTCCCCTTACCCATGGGCAATGCCTGGGAGCATCCCCGCTCATCCCGCAGGCTGGAGCAGGGGTGAAGCAAGCACAGCCCAGCCTCGCTGATGGTATGTGGCCGCCCCGGTTCTGGGCTGCCGGTGAGCCTGGAGAACGAAGGAAAACAAGGCAGGGTTTTGTGTTCCTGAATTGTTTCATCCCGCACAAGGAAGTCCTGCGGTGCCACAGTGCAGCCGTGCTCTGGCTGTCGGCCACCGTGGTGGCCATGGTGAGGCTCAGCAGGGCTGGGGAGCGGCACCCACCACCCTGGGTCACACATCAGTCACCCCATCAGCAGATCCAGCATGGTGCTGAGTCCCTTTGGGCTGTTTTATGAGGTTAAACATGCACTATTTGCCTTTCCCGTGTTGCTGGGTTAAGCGCCAGTGCTGCCCACTGGTGGGTCCCAGCCCCATTCCCAAAGCACTGGGAAGCAGACCTATCCTCAGCGTTAAAATCCCATCTGGATCACAACGTAAGCCACTGTCAATTGCACACATTGGGGACCAGGATTGGTGTCGGGGGGTCTCGGGGAGTGGTGACCGCTGCCATGGCTATCGCAGCGCAGGGCTGGAAGGTGCCTGGTGTGGCCGGGAGCAGTGGGAATGACGTGAGAGCGGGGTGTGGATGTGTGTGTGTGCTCAGCGCCTGTTTATATAGGAAGGAGCCAACCTCCAGCTTCAGGTTTCAGACCTCGCTTATCGGACGTGGCGGCTCTCGGAGGTCACCGGCGCTTCCCCCCTTTTCCCCACCAGCTCCCACCTCGGCACCGAGCCCACTGCCCTCGAGCACCCGGTGAGCAGGGGGGGCGAGCCAGCAGTGGGTGCTGTGGTGGGGGCAAGGAAGGAGATGGGAGGGGTGGTGGAAGAGCCCCCACCAGCGCTAAAGCCAAAGGGATGGAGATGGAGGGGTCTGCGCCGTGCCAGAGCATCCAGAGGGATGGGCTGTGCTGGAGGGCGGCTGAAGAGCCATGGATGGGGTAAAAGGCTGTAGGGAGGGTGGTTTTGCTTGTGGATACAGCCGTGGCCGTCAGCACGTGCGGGGGGGGAATGTTTGCACCATGGGCAGGGATGGGCAGCGCATCCCACCGGGCACAGGCACGGGAAAGCCCGGCTGCGCTCTCCCAGGGGTTAAACTCCTCTCCTGGAGCTAAATGGAAGGTGTGGCAGCGAGATAAGGCTGGCAGAGCTGGGAGTGGGGCAGAGGCACCCGGTGCGTACACACAGCGCCCTGCTGCTGCCAGTGCTGCCAGGGAAGTGGGGATGTGGGGCGGGAGCCTGCCCACCCGGTTTAAAGCTGGGATGCTTGGTGGGATCTTGCCCTCTCGGTGCATGGCTGGAAGGGGTTGTGCCTGTGCCCTGTGCTCCGGATTGGCTCTAAAGCCTGGGGGAGCTGCTGTCCCTGCCCTTGGCTGGGAATAACGCTGCAATCTCCTGCAAGTGCTGCTTAAAGTTGCCTCTTCTCCCAGGGGAGAGACCCAGCTGCTCGCCCGCTTTGTGCTGTTTAATGGGATGTTTTAAGAAAGGCTTTTTTAAAGCGACCCTCTGCTTACTCTGCTGTGCCACCCTAAAGGCTGGAAAAGCCCTTTCCTCCCCAGACCCTCCCACACAGACTGCTGGGATGATGATCCCTGTGTCCTGCCAGTGCTGGAGGATGTCCCAGCGTCCCTGTGTGGCAGCAGTCTGTGGCTGTTGTAGGTCTCATGTCTGCAGCGTGGGCTCACTGTGGTTTCCATCCCATTGCTCCCAGGGATGCTGGGGAGATGGGGTGATCTCCCCACTGGCAGGGCAGTGCCTGATCCTGGCACCATCCTGCTTTTCCTCCCCTCTCCCTCCAGTGACAGTGGGGGAAGCCCCAGGCTCTGAGCTGGTCCCTTCTCTCAGGGGCCTGTCCTTCGTGTCCTGCAGGGCCACTCATTAACTCTGTGACAAGAAAGGACCTTCAGCAGCTTCTGGTGATGGCACAGATCAGGGATGTCACCTGTGCGGGGCCCATGTGGTGCCTGCTCCATCCTGCTGGGGCAGGGAGACAAGTGGAGGGGCAGAACACATCAGGGCAAGTCAAGGGCATGGCTGGCTCTCTTCCACTCGCTGGTTTCCTAAGGAGTTGAGGTTTGGGACCACGTTCCCTTGGCTGTTCCCTTGATTCCCTTTGTCCTCTGGGCTAGATTGAACTGGAGACACTGGTGGATGCGGAGCATCCTCCTCTGACCCAAACCCACAGGAAAGCCAGAGCCACTGTGCTAGAGGCGCCTGGCGAAGGAATTTCCCACCTCTCCAGTACCCAATTGCTCTTCCCACATGAATTGCCCCATCTCTACCTTCTGGAAACTCAGCACAAGCCTACGGCTCTTTGCAGAGCCGAGCAAACCAGTTCCTGATGGAGGGCAGGCACTGCGCTTGCTTCCCTCAGTGAGCACCCTTGGGGGCACGATGCAGCTGCAAAGCGCTCTGCCACCACCCCAAGTTGTCGCCAAGGGACTGACCCAGCTCCAGCATTGTCAGGCTCTGGAATCCCATCCTCAGCTTCCCTTCCCTGGCAGCGCTGTGAATGCAGGGCCAGAGGCTGTGGGGATGGGCTGTGCTGCAGCCGGAGTCCAATGGCTGCGTCTCCCCATCGGGATGATGGGGTGATACTTGTTTATGTGATGCTGGGGGAGAGGGGGAACTGGCAACAGGCTCGTTTGCAAATGGGGTTTCTGGGAAGTGGAAGGCTGGCGTGCATTCAGCCTGGAACTCTCCTGGTTTCCAATTGGAAGCATCCCACGGTGACTAAACTCCATTCAGGGGAAGGTCTCGTTCTGCTGAGCTGACGCCGTGCTACGGAGCCCTGCTTTTCCCCAGCAAATTCCTTGCTTTTCCCTTGCAGCTGCCCCTTGGGGCTGTTGTTGGCTTTGTGCACTAATTGGGACGCAGTTGGGAAGCTGGGAACAACCAGTGATTCACTGGGAAGATGTCCCCGGCTGCCCCGGCCCTGCCACACCAGGGTGTGGTGGGTTGGGGATAGCAATCACAGCGGGGTTGTCCCATCCAGGGGCAGCAAGGGCATCACAGCACCCATCCTGGCACTGGTGCTGATGGCTGGGTTGAGCCCTTAATGGTTGGTGGAGGAAGAGAATGGTGTGATACGGAGAACATGAGCTGCTGGGGGATACTGGATGTGCCCCTTGGGGGCTGTGTCTCAGGATGGTTGTGCTGGAGACCAGAGCTTCCAGGTCCCCTGGGTTGTGTCCTCCCCAGGTCTGGGGAGGTTCCCACTCTGTACATGAAAGCTAGTGGCTCTGGGACTGTCAGAAAGAGTTGGAGGCACCCATGGGTGCCAGGCTCAGCTCCCACCCTTGGCAGATCCCCACTATTGGCTCTTCACAGGCGCTTGGGTGCACTTTTGGGAGCACTTGGGTGCCCCATTGCACCCACACCATGATCATGGGCTGCTCCTGGGGCTGCAGACCTGAGGGTGGGAGAACCTTGGCCAGCCCCGTGCTCAGGAGCAAATCAGTGCAAGGCACTTGCACAACCGGGGTGCTCACGCTGTTGCATCACAGCTCGGTTACAAGCTGTTCCGAGGCCTGCGGAGGTACAGGAACAGATCTAAAAATGGGAGAGTTACCCCATATACCTCCATCACACCCGTGCCAACGTAAGGGACGTGTGGCACAGCGCGGGGAAGGCAACTGGGACAGGAGTTGGGCTGTTGGGGAGGATGATGGGCTGCCTGCGATGACAACCTGCTGCCTGGACCAGCTCCACTGCGGCACAGGAGGCAGAGCCGGGCTGCTCCTGCCCAGGGATAAATCCTCATGGGCACATCAGACCACGAGGAAGCCCTGGGGTGCAGGAGCCATGAGACATGAGCGTGCTGCTGGCACCCTCCCAGCCTCGGCGCTCCGTGCCGGCACCGCGCGGCACAGCCGGCTATGCCAGGAATGTGCCGAATGAGTCGGGACTTGACTGCGGGAGGTCAGGGTGCTGAGCAGCCCAGGAGCTCACCATGAGCTGGGGCAGAGCCAGTGCTGCTGCAAGCCCCTAACCCAGAGCCCCGCTGAGCCCCAGTGCGGGGGCTGCAGTGGCAGTGGTGCTGTGGTGGTGCTGGCAGTGTGCCGTGTCATGCCCCCTGCACCCCGGGGTGCTGCTGTTACCACTTTTCATCCCTATGAGCGCATCTGTTTGCTAAAGCACCCGAGTGAGAGCGGAAAATGGGTGATTTGGACAAAAACAATCAAAAGCCTCCACAGGGAGGAGGAGGAGCATCCAACGGCTGATGGAGCCCAGGCTGAGGCTCACCCCAATCCCTATCCCAGTGGGCTCAGTGAGTGGGAATAGGAGCACCCGGCTCTGCAGAACCCCAAGAGCTGGGGGAAACTTAACAACAGCCCCCAGCATCGCTGCGCCCTGCTCTGGGCCCTGTGCCCTCCGCGTGCTCCCAGCTCGGGCTGTTTGCTCGTGGCTTCATGTCCTGCACGGATGTGGGGAATGCGAAATCCAGGAGCCGTGGCTGTATCCAAAGGGATACATCACGGGCACCGGGAGCTGAGCCCTCCTGCCGGCAGCGGGTCTTATCAGCCGCCGTGCCTGGCAGTTATCCACAGCTCATTCCCATCTGTGGGATTCTTTAGCCATTTGATGGTCTCATATCATGATTAAAACCATCCCGAGGCAGCTCCCTGCTCCCGGCTGCGCGGGGTGGTGCCGTGCAGATGTTTGTCCGAGGTTATTTAGGAGCACTCGCAGCCCGGCCGCTCCCGGGGCCGCAGCTGGGGCTGGAGAAGGCGAAATTCCCTGCGGATTGGTGTCTGAATGCTGCGGTGACAGCGGGGTGCCGTGTTCTGTGAGTACCTCCCGAGCCAGGGAGCCCGTGGGAGCTGGGATGGAGATGGGGAATGACCCCCTTCCTTCCAAGTCCCTCTGCTTTTTCAGGGAGATGCAGGCTGGAATGGGATGTTCCTGGGGCAGTGGGGATGGTGACACCGACTGGGCTTGGGGACAGGGGGGACAGGGATTTGCTCCCATTGTGCCGGGGGCTGTGCACAGGCAGAACAGGGCTCTGCTGGATCCAGGCAATGGCACAGCCAGAGGTTAATCATTCAACCCCTTTGTGGGTTGGGTAACACAGCAAGAGGCAGGGGGGTGACAGGGACATCTGTCCCTCCAAGTCCCAGACCTCAGGCATAGGAACAGTCTCTGCCACTGCTCCATCCCCCTCTCCATGGGGATGCGCGCAGCCCCGGGGGTACCGCAGTGTGCAGGGGACCCTGACATCAGGGTGCTGGCTGCATCAAGTGCCAGCTGAGCAGCAGCCTCAAGAGCCAAGAGCCGCTGCTGGGTTGTAAACACGCTCGGATAACGTTACAGCCATTGATGTTCCTTGGAAAAGCTGCGTGAGGGAGAGCTCCGAGACCCCTGAGCTGAGCGATCCCAGCTCCAGCACTGGGGCAGGGATAGAGGTGCCTGCTGCCCCACTCCTCAGAGGGCAGAGGGCTGTGGGGCTCAACCCTTGGCATGGATGCTGCTGCTACCCCGAGAATGGGGAGAGCAGGGTCTCCTGCAGCACCCACTGGGCTGAGCTCTGGTGGCTTGGCTGGATGCAGAGGCAGGATACAGTGCATGGGGCATCCCTTCTGGGGTCCATGCTGCCGAGGAAGCAGGTTGGTGTTCATAGAGACCTGATGTGCTGCGGGAATGGGGTCCATAGATCCCCGCAGACGCCCCTTTGGCATCCCTGCAGTGTCCCGCTGTGCGGCGGTGCTGATACAGGGGCTTTCAACACAAGCAGAAGATGCTTCCGCGTGCAGGTCCTGCACGGTGCCGAGGGGGTTAAAGCTGCCGGCAGCTGCCGTGGCTGTTAATGATTGATACCAATGACGGTGTCCATGGGCTCGGAAGGAAACCATCCACCCCGGCTGCGGCTGCGGGAGAGCCGCGGGCTTGGCCAGCGCCGTGGACCGAGGGGAGGCGCGGTGACACCGGTGAGTGGTTGTGTGCGGCGGCATCGGCCGTGGCACACGTGGGCCATTGTCTGCAGCCACCGGTGGCCGAGGGCAGCCGGGTGATGGGCACAGCCGCTGGATGCGGAGCGCGGGGAAGCCGTCGCGATGCCGGTGGGATTATCGTGGGTGATGGGTTAAGCAGGTGCTGAGGATTTGTTCCAGTAGGATTTCGCCAGCGCAGCTGCCATAATCCCGGCTCCTGACCTGACCTGGTTGGGGCCGGGTTTGTTTTGATGCCAAGCTCCACTGATTGCCTGGGACAGGTATTTCTGCCTGGTGGAAGTGGTTTCTTAAAGAGCTTAGCCAGGTTTAAAGCAGCCAGGTTTGGGGCCAGCTTGTGCATTAGTGAATCCCCTTTAGTGGGGTACCGCAGCTGCACAGGCAGCCCCATGCCTTTAGGATGGGTTTCGGCAGCAGCACCAAGCCCAGCCACAGTTGGGCCAAGGGAAGGGCCCAACTGCTGACCCACAGTGGTTCCAGATCAGTGGAAGGCTGTGGAGTGCAGGGGAAGAGGCTGAAGGATCACATCCTGATCTGATAATTGCCGTTGATGTCTTGTGCCAGCTGATGTGGGTCTGTCCCATTCCACTGTGGCTTGGGGAGCCTGGTGATCCGGTGCACATGGGGTTTGGGCCCTGACCCCGAGGAAAGATGATGGAGCAACACAGTTAAAGCAGGGCCATGATGCTGCCAAGGCATGGACTGTCACCGGCTCTGCCCTGGGTCCTGGGCCACCCCACTGCATGGCTGTGATGCTCCCCAGATGTCACCCCACGCGTATGAGATGCTGCTGCCTCTGCCCCAAGCTCTCCACCAACGCGTTTTGGCCGGGGCCTGTGACAGAGCCGGGGTTGCCGGGGAGATAAAACACAAACTCCCGGTGCTTTTTGTGCCTTTTCCCAATCCCAGCTGGAGCGGGAGCCGGGAACTCGCCCTCCCACCCCCAGCAATGCCGGCTGCCAGCAGCTGCTTTGTTCTCTGGAAATCCCCGGACTTCCCCCTGCTCGCGGCCATCCCGCTCTGCGTGCCGAGGGCAGCGCTGCGCCTCCCGTTCTCCCTCCCTATGGACCCTGTCTGGATGGGATGTCCGTGCCTGGGACACCGCTCCTGGTTGTGTGACTGTGGTGACGTTACCCATGGGCTGTGGGTGCGCGGGAGCCGCCGTCCGCCCTCGCCAAGGACTTTGTCCGGCTGCTTCCCGGCTGGATCCAGCTCAGGGTTTTGTGCCTTCCCTCCTGGCAAGGATCCCATGGGACTCATAGGGTTGATGGAGAGCATTGATGGAAGGCGTTGATGGAGAGCTGTGCTTATAGGAGCAGGGGCAAAGCCTGGCCATGGTGCTCACTGCCTGCAGCAAGGCGGGCTCCGTGGTTTGGGGTGTGGGTGCTGCTTGGCTGTGCTGGGTGCTGGAGCCTGGGTTTGTTAGCACAGAGGGATGCACTGGCTCCTGGCCCCATTCCTTATGGCTGTGGTGCCGGAAACGCTTGCTCAGCTGAATGGCGGGGCCGGGATTAGGGCAGGGGTGAGCTGATGGAGGAGAACTGGCTGCTGGTCCCTGAATGGGGATGGGCTGGAGGAAAAGGGAGCTCTGGTTTTAGAATGCCCACGAGCCACTTTCTCCCCAGAGTGCTGCAGATCTGGCAGGAACTGGGATTCCCAGGGCTGCCATCAGCTCCAATGAGCCCATGGCAGTGCCCAACCAGGCACAGAGGGTTCCTTGCAGCTCTTCATCCCATATTTGCCTCCAGGGATGGAGAGCCGGAGCCGGAGGAGCAGCCTTGCTGCTGGCACATGTCCCCTGGCTGCAGCGGCTCCGCCAGACCCGCTCATGCTGTGCCTGCAGAATTGAGGCTTTATTCCTTATTTTCTCCCCTATTCCATCTTAAGCACATCCTGCACCAGCCCCGTGGGACTGAGCTGAGCCCTCTGCACCCCCTGTGCTGCATGGGGCAGCCTCAGAGACGCAGGGTTCTGCTTTATTAGTGTATTATAATGCTTTTGTTCCACACTGGGCTCCCTTTGCAAGGACTCAGCGTTTGCACTTGCTCTTCTGACAGAAAATGTTCTCCCTGCAGGGTACTGGGGTGACCCCACATCCCTTCCCATGGGTGCTGAGCGCTGCAGTTAACTGGGAGAAAAGGGGTTTTCAAGGGCTCCGCTCCAAGGAAAGGGATGTGGCTCAGGAGGAGAGGGAGAGGTGAAGAAAGGGATAGAAAAACAGGAAGGAGGCCAAGCACAGGGCGTGTTTGGCCGGGGGCCACCAGAGCCCCTTGCTTGGGAGCTGCCTGGATGCTTGCCCTGAGAACAGGGGTAACACCTCCAGATGGGGGGTTTCGCTGTTGTCTGGGGGGGGTTACAGGCACCGTTTGCTCCTGCTGCTGCCTGCCATGGTCCTGGGCTGGCAGAGCCCAACATCCCGGGATTGGCTTCCCTGTATCCCCCTGTCGGGCTGCTCTGCTCTGGATTTAGGGCTTGGCAGGCCCCGAGCTGCACCTCCCCTCCTCCTGCTTGCAGTCGCCAGATAACAGCCCCGACGCCCCCGGGATGGCCGCAGTGCAGGGATGGTTCCCATTAGCTGACGTCTGTTACATGCCGGCCGGGGGGCTTTGAGGGCTGCTTGGCTGCATCCATCTTACAAGATGGGATCTTGGCTGTCAGCTCCTGGAGAGGAACCCCCTGAGCTCAGAGGGCTTTTTCCAGCATCCCACTTTCCCCATGTGGGTGAATCGGGATGCAGCCAGCATCCTACCCAGGAGCGGCACCACTGGCATCACCCATCAGTGCTTTGCCCCACAGCATCCAAGGTGCACCAGGCATCCCTGGTGCTGGGAAATAGCTCCTTGCTTGTCCCCATTTCACCTTCTTCCCAGATGGGTGGTGTTAATGCTCTCACACCCTCAGCTGCAGGGAGAGCAGATATAAAGCAGCTCAACCTCCTGCACTCAGTGCAGCTCATGCTCACACTGCAGGGTGATGTGGGTGCATTTTTTCCTTTCTCTTGCTCTTCACCTTGATGAAAAAGCAAGAGGAGGTTTAGAGAGCTCGTCTTTGATGCTTTTTCCCTGTGGAAAAGCACTGCTTTCTCCTTCACAGCCCTCCTGGGAGGTCCAGATGAGCCCCTTCATCCCTGAGCTGCTGCTCAGAGCCCTGCAGCGTGTCTGCTCCATGGGCCGTGGAGGATCCATGTCCCTGCCCTCCCTCTCATACTAATGAGTGTGAAATAGCCCAGCTGGTGCATGGAGAAAGGAGCCTGCTCCAGGCTTTATCCAAACTGGGATAAAGGCTCCTGGTGTACCCCTCCTCCCAGGGCCATTGGAGTGACCGTGCCATTAAGGGTGATGGTACCTGTGGCACAACCACAGGAGGATGCTGCAGCTCCAGAGCACCCAGGAGCAGCTTTTCCTGCTCCTGCCATGCTGTTCCCAAGGCTGCCATCCCCAAAAGGGGCCACAGCTCTTCAGCTGGCAGCTCCTCTTCCTCCATGGCGGGTGAGCATCAGCTTTGTCACAGATGAGGAGGCTGCCACGTGCCTGTGGCCGTTGGGGGACCTTGATCCCCATCTGCTTCACTGCAGAGGGTGGTGGTTGCTGCGTGAGGAGCGGGTGAGTTGCTGCTGTTGGGACATGGGAACAAGCCAGTGCTGGTGGGTTTGACAGGGGTAAACTGATGCTGGTGCTGCCCAGTGTTGTGGTGGGTCCACTGGCTAACAGTGTACCTGCAAGAAGAACAGGAATGGCACCGCTGGGCTCCTGCATGCATGGAGAGCAGCTCTGGCCCAGGGTGCCCTAAAAGGGTGGATTTAGCTGGTTTGGGAGCAGCAATGCTGTCGGTTGGCACATCCCCCTTTAGGCACTGGAGCTGCTCTGAGGTGTCCCTGGAGCCTTCTTTTCTCCAGGCTGAACAAGCCTAACTCTCTCAGCCTGGCTCCATAGGAGAGATCTTAGCGCCTAAAGGGGCTACAGGAAGCCTGGACAGCAGCTTTGGACGAGGGCCTGTCAGGACAGGCCAAGGGGAATGGCTTTAACTGCCAGAGGGGAGATTGAGATGAGCTTTAAGGCAGAAGCTCTTCCCTGTGAGGGTGCTGAGGCGCTGGCACAGGGTGCCCGAAGGAGCTGTGGCTGCCCCATCCCTGGCAGTGTTCAAGGCCAGGATGGACACAGGGGCTTGGAGCACCCTGCTCCAGTGGAAGGTGTCCCTGCCCATGGCAGGGGCTGGAGCTCAATGAGCTTTATGGTCCCTTCAGCACAAACCAGGCTGTGATTCTATGATCCTCTGCCCATGCAGGGGTTGTGATTCCCATCCCTGGCTGCTTTTCACCACCCTCCTGTCAAGGACCACTTGTGCCAGCTGAGGACCAGCGGGAGCATCCCTGAGCTGGACACTGGTGCTGGCCCAGCTGACAGACAGGGCTGGTTTCCATGATGCAGTGGCTGGGAGAGGCCAGGCAGCACCGCGGGTGAGCCGTGTCCCAAGGTGGTCCCGGGGTGCCGATGGAACAGGGATGTGCTGTGATGGAGCCCAGCTGGCTCTGCGTGCTCCGCTTCCTTCTTTGGAGGTTTCTTTGAAATGTCTGCGCTGCCTTTCCCCCTCCCTCCCTCCTTCCATCCCTCCCTCCTTCCCTCGGCATTATCCTAACTGCCCTGATGTATTTGCATTCGCTTTCCCAAGTGCCGTGCCCATTCGGAGGGTGGGTCACCCCCATCCTGCTCCTCCCCACTGTCATCCTGCTGGGGTGTGAAGGGCTCCCCGCACTTTTGGGGGTGCTGAAGGGGTTGTTGGTGACTACCCGTGAGGTGCCACCCCCCCTGTTTGTTCGGTGCTTGTTCCCATCCCGCTTCCTGGGATTTTCTCTTGGTGTGACCTGTGGAAGAGGCAGCAACGCGGAAGGGGCGGGGGGGATGAGGATGGTTTGGGGACAGCGGCAGGGGGAAGGGATGCAGGCGGTGAATCCAGGGCAGCGACAGAGCTCATCTCAGCGTGGCTGCCTCGTCGCCGTGACATCCCCCTTCCGTGCACTGCTGCCCTACGGGGTGGGGGGCTCAGCAGCCCCTCAGTCCTGCCCCATCCATCCCTGGCTGCTGCTTCCTGGCTCCGCACCTGAGCTGGGGGAGGCGGCGAGCGCCGCTCTGCCCTTCGCTTCTCCTCTGCGCGGGGACACGAGCGGGAGCTGCTTGTCCCCATCGCTGCCGCACGCTGGGGGCTCGCCAGCCCCGGCCGCACCGGAGCTCCCAGCCCCGATGCCACCGGCGCAGGGCTCGAGCAGGGGCACCGGGACAACCGAGAGAGCACAGTGAGACCCTTCGCTCGCTGACAGCATCCCCGTGTGGGGTTGGTGTCCCCCATGGCATGAGCCATCCCCTCGTAGCGTGCTGGTGGCACAGAGTGTGCCCACCGCGGCCATGCCGGGAGCCCGGAGCCGGCGCTAAGGAGGGAGGGCCCTTGGCATCATGCTGAAGTTCCGGGCAGACCGGAGGGTGAGGTAGGAGCATGGAGGGTGCTGTGAGCAGGCGGTGGTGGGGGACCCTCAGCCCCGGGCAGTGGCTGCTGCATTGCAGTGCTTGGGAGGTGATGGGATCTCGGGAGTTTCCGGAGCGGGGTCAGCCCGAGGAGATGTGTTAAGGAGGTTTCCCGGCTTGTTCCTGGGGTGTTGCCATATGTGGGGCTGGAGGGAGACTGGGGGTGGGTGGCAGG
>JANRGW010005731.1:10378-20799 GCA_024733675.1 Psilopsiagon aymara
GGGGAGGGGGAGGGGGAGGAAAAGGGGGGGAGGGGGGCGGTGGTGGGGAAAGAATGATTTCAAAACTGCGAAAGAATGAGTAACGAGAGGGATGGTTTCCCCTCCCCTAATCAGTTCGTGGATCAGACAAAATGCTCATGGAGTTCCTCCTTGAACTGCACCTACCAAAGGGAAATTGAAAAGATTTCCCCCTTTAGAGGCGACTTCTCCATTTACACACGCACGCACAGACGCACACTCACGAGCACACACACGGGCGCGCATAAAAGGAAGCAATAAAAGTTTAGCTGCTAATCCTCCGGCCGCAGATACAGTGATTGCCTCTTCCAGTCAGCCCAGACACGGCAGCGGAATCTCTCCTTTCTCTGCTCCCTCTCTTTCTCAAGCTTATCTTCCTCCCCGGCTACATCCCACCTCAAACACCCACCCCTTTGGCGAGATTGCGGAGGGGAATGGGCCAGGGTGGGAAGAAGGAGATTGGAGTGTGGAAAACACATAAATGAGAGTACTGGTAGAAACTGATCTCAGGGGAAAAAAAAAAAAAAAAAAGCCACAAGAGGAGGGGGAGCGGATGGACGGAAAGGGCAGTGTCCCCTCTCGGTCCCGGAAGCCGGCCCTACAGCGCCGCAGTAGCCGGCAGCTGGCTCCCGCTTCCCCCATTGCCCCACGGCCTCCGCCCGGGAAGGGGGAAAGCGGCGAGGATGAACAGGGGGCGAGATGCGCCGATGGCCAGGCGAGGAGGGCCCGGGGCGTAAGGGAAGATTCGTGACACAAAAGTGCGAGGGGAGCAGGGTGGAATTCTCCCGCCCCCCTGCACCGCTGCTCCGGCGCCGAGGCGAGGGAAGAGCCGGGGAGGGCGAGCCGCCTCCCGCTGGGACTGTGGGCATAGCCGGGGGCCCCGCAGGTCATCCAGACCCTTTCCCGGCTCCCTAAGCCGCAGCCTGCACCCCAGAGCAAGAGAACCTCTGCTCCTCGTCACCCGCAGCTGATGCGCACGCAGTTCGCTACGAACAGAGTGCGCTTGGAAGCGCGCAGCCGGTGCGAGGGGGTCGGGAGTAGTGAGTGTGTATAGGCTGTAAATCAGTTCAAAGTAAAATACATCCCGGGATTCACTTCTGCCCGGAGAGGCAAAGGGGAGGCGGGCGTAGGGCAGACGGCTCGCACGGCTGGTCGCTCCACGGCCGGGCGCGGAGGGGCGTTGCGCGCCCGCGAAGTCGGGGCCGTGTCTCAGCCGGGATCTGTCTGCTGTCTGGTGGGCAGTAATATTGCTGTCTGGCCACCTGTTGTCTTTAAGGCAGCCATTTCATGAGGCAGGTACCTTCACTCCCTTTGGGACACCACTGAACAGCTCAACTGCTGTTCTAGGAGGTGAAGAAAGAGGAAGCCTCGAGTTTCTTTTTTTCCTTTTTTTTCTATTTCCCTATCCCGTAAATCACCATGTTTTAATAAAGAACCTCAGGTTTTTTTTTGGTGGATTGTTTGCTCCGTACTAGACCAAGAATGTAGCTGCCATCGATGACTACAAATGCAGCCAGTCAGCAATAACAGCATGCCCATTAGGATGAGTCTGAGATGATCTTGGCTAGCACAATTCATCCATTTAAATGGCCAGGCAGTCATCACCCCAGCCAGTCTGGCTTTGAGCATTCAAAAATCTTGATGGGTGAGAAGGGCACAAAATTCAGCTACAGGGCTCTGCAGTAAGCTCCTTATAATAAAGAATATAGAAGATATACGACTTCGTAAAAGGATTCACCTATGTTTTGTATAATCTGTCTTGCCATTAGCAACATCAAGTCTGCAGCTGTTAATCTCAATAAACTGTTCTGCACTGCGTTCTTGCCCTCTCAGCACTTTTCTCTGACCTTCCCTACTCTCTCCTGCCTCAAGTTAAAGAACTTTATTTGTGCAGTAATTGAAAGTTGCCTGATTTATCGATAGGATAAACTTCTATAATACAGATGTGCAGTTTGCCTTAGTCAGGCAACAGCAGACTAACTGAAAGAGGATAGCATGGAAAACAGTTATAGGAGTGTTTAGAGACAGAGGCTTCTTCTGCAGCATGATGCAGACATCCATACGGATAATCTTCAAGTTATAGTTACTTAAAAACAAAAAAAGGTTATAAACCAAGTAGACACAAAACAGCTGATTTTTCTGTTCTCAATGTGCTGTGTCACATCATATAACAGTGAGCTTCAAGATTTTTCCTTTTATGAAATAGGGTGTTTTCATCTTTAAAGATCTTAGCTCTCTTACAATTTGCACTCTTAATTTTGAGGCCATCATTGTAATAGCATTAACAGATAACATGTGGTGCATACTATGTGCCCTTAAAACATGCCAAAATGTAATCAGTCACCATCATTGTAGAGTAAGACATCCACAAAGTAGCTGAGGAATGGCCACAGTGGCCATTGCATGTTCTGCTAATGAAACCTTAAGGGATGTCTTGGGATCTACGTAGCTGGATGCTAAAAGCACATTTGAATGTGTTTATAAGCAAGTACACGAGTTTGTAAGTTAAGATATCAGTCAAAATCACAATTTGGCTCAATAGAGCTCCCTCCTGTAGAGAGTTTGAAACTTTGAACTTCCTGCAACTACTGAAGTCTTCACCATCACTTTTTCTTTTTTTTTTTACATTATGTCTCATTTTGTTGCAAAATCTGTTTATATAAGTTAAGGTAAAAACTGTTTCTGAAAAGGCAGTAGCTTGCCAGCCAGTGGGTGCCTTTCACTACCGTTGTTTTGTATGGGTAAATATTTATACTTAGTTTGCATATTTTTTTCATCCTTAATTAGCCAATAACCATACCCCTAGATTTCTACTAGGCAGTAAAATAAAACAAGGGAGAAGGAGAGTAACATCTAATAAAACATGAAATGTAAAAAAAAAAAAAAAAAAGCAACAAACCCGAAACCGAAAAACAAACAAAACCACCAGAAGAGATAGTGACCAGAACCAGTTGTCTCAAATGACATCTTAATGTTGTTTGCAATCTTTTAGATTTTACTTTGTGAGAGTCTTACCGATTTTTAAATGGGTATAAGTTTCTTTATTTTATGTTTTGCATTTTCCTTAGAGTAAGAACACTGCTTTATGATATGGCATGGAAGTTATGCTTTTACATTAGAAATGTACTTTTATTGGTTCTTTGCTTGATGCCAAATGAAATCTTATTTTTAAAAACAAGCAAGGCAACCAAACACAATTATGTTCCATGATGCAGTACATACAGTGGCATTCTCTGTAGTTATTTGTAGTTTTAAACCATCCACTACATGTTAATCTCTTCATATAGTCCACTTTTGTCAGCCTCTCTCTTTTACAGCTGAATTTTTCTGTTGATTTTTATGTGAGTTTATTTGAACCCAGAATAATTTATTCAGCTAGATGTGAAGCACTTCCTCCCTGTGGTCTAGCGTCTTTAGGCTAACCTAAGACTGGTCAGCCTGAGGATGGGTATCATGGGAGAAAGGAGATCAACCATTTGGAGATCAGTTTAAGCACTATGGAATGTTTTCTAAAGAAGATTTCAAAATGAAGAAAAGAAAAATATGTTAGAAATAGGAAAATATTTCTAACAGCTTTGACAGAGACAGTAATGTGCAGTCTCCTATTCAGAGATAAGTGAAGGACCAGACACATCAACAGACAGAAGAAAAACTTTGCCACTGAACTGTCTTATGCTGCTGTTTTAACTACAAGAAAAGAAAATGAATTCTGCCTTGGTTTCTCCCTTTCTGTGGTTAATTTATGTGTTTATATAATAAACAGCAGAAGTAAGTCCTGGGCCGCTGACTGCTGGCCCTGCCTGAGAAGGGGCGCTGGACCAGATCACCTCCGGAGGTCCTTCCAACCTCAACCATTCCATGATTCTGTGATTCTGTAAGCAGTGGGGGACAATAGAGCACAAAGGAGGGGAACAGGTTGGTTTTTTTTTGTTTTTTTTTTTTTTTTTATGTTTAGTGAGAAAAATAAGCTCCTTAACATTTAGGATTTAATTGGCTTGTTTTTATTTATCACATAAATAGAATTAGGCAATGCACCAGGATTATTTTCTCCTTGAACCAGAGGAAGTTACTTGGTCTCAGCTAAAATTGTAAAATATTTTAGTCTCAGTTACAAATTCTCCTACATGGAGATATCCTAGGTAAATTACCCTGTATCTTTCTTCATTACTCTTTGCTGTAAAAACAGAGTCTGTCAAGCATTTACCTTTTCTTGGCCATTCTGGATAGTTTTGTTCTGTCCCTGCTCTTTCATTGACTACCATTCTGACTATGCCCTTAATAGCTAAGTGAATTAAGTCCTTTTTGTGTAGGTAAAGACTCAACACATTCAAAGTAACCACAAGTTACTCCTACATCCCTACTGAAGGACTCTTTGAACTGGAAGAAATTGCAACGTTATGAAATGGAGGAGGCATTGGCTTCCTGATTTATGGAGAGCAATCTACAATGTCGGAAGGTGGGAAAGAAGAAATGAGAAAGTGATATTTCACTTCACTTTCTTGAAAAACAGTGTGGATTCCGCGCTGATGTATGCAATTGCAGATGCACTTTTTGTCACAATCTGTGAATGGTTTTTGTTGCTAAAATATAGCAAATCCAAATTACAGGCTCAGAAAAATACAGCTATACACACTGTGACATTTGGAAGCACTAAAATGAATCACCAAGCCAATCAGAACATGTATGTTCATGTTTCAGTTCAGATAGGAGTGTGGCTTTGAAGTGAATCTCCAAATTGCCCCCACTTACCACATTTTGGAGTGTGAGCTCTTTTACTTATGGATGAAATTAAGCTGAGAAATGTGTTCCAGAAGCAGCCTGTTTTCCAGTTTCTAAAGGGCATGCAATCCACAAGAATAGAGTAAAACCTAAATAAATAGCCCCTAAACCAGATACAGAGAAGGCATGGAGATTTCAGTACCAACTCTTTCACCTTTCAGATAAGCTGCTTTTTCAGAGTTGCTTATTAATGTGGACTTATCCAATATTCCTTTCAGTTGGGATAGAAACTGAAACAAGAAGAACTGAAATATTCTCTATTCTTTTTGTGATGAAACACCTACTGAGAAGCATAATGTATATATCCATGTTTGATATCAGGATAATGGCAACTTCTGCTGCCTTAAAATAAAATCTGTTCTATCATTATCTCTTTTCTCATCATTTGCAGACCTCTCTCCTATAAGTGCAGGAGGACCCTGGGTCTGCACCCTTCTGACAAAGGTTTTCCTGAACACAACAGGATTAGAACACCTCATAAACTGTTCTTGGAAACTAGAGTGTTTCCCTTATACAAGCCAGGCTGGGTGATAATACTTAAATATGAGATCAAAGCACTTTAAACAAGAAAAGAAGAAAAAGCTAACATTTTTTATCTGCTGTTACTCCTAATTAGCTTGGGATTACTAATTGCAGTTTAGATTTACACAATACCTCATGATTTCAATGAAATGAGAGAATTCTTTTCTACAGGGTGCTTACTTCTTTGTGGCTGTGGTGGGTTTTTTTTGGTTGGTTGGTTGGTTGGTTGTGGTTTTTTTTTGTTTGTTAGTTTTGTTTTGGTTTGTTTTTTTTGTCCATCCCATTTGATTAGTCTCCTTCTGCAATGGAATGAATTGAAAAGTATTTGTAGCTCAATACAGAAATTGGTGGGGTTGCCTCGCCGAAGTTTTCTTTGTTTTATCTAGAACAGCGGTTTCCAAAATGAGGAGAGATTGTGCACGCATGGGATACACAATGCAATCCACTGGGGCGAAGGAAGAGAATATTTTTTTGCACCATTAATAAATTTAAATATATATAAAACTTGTGTTTCATCTTTATCTCAACTAAATTAAGGGTTTCAAGAACCTTTGATTTTACCATTTCAAGAATAAGGGTCATTCCTAACAGAATTTGTTAGTACAGAATATGGGAGGTTTTTTTTGGTTAGCTGGTTTATAAATTAAACATGTACATATTGCTGTCTGAGAGAGCTCAAGAAATTCTATGCTTATTATTGGCAAAATCTGAAAGAAAGCTGTTAAACAGGAGTATTTGGAATTGTTTTCTCCTTTCCAACTCATCCAGTAGGAATTTTGTGATTACTGCTCTCCGGTCAAAATAAATAAATGAATCTTTTAAAAAAAAAAAAAAAGAGAGAAAAAATGATAACCAATTTTTAAAGAAACAACTGTAAGAGCGCATGAATTTCATGGTAACCCTTTCCCAAGATTATATTCTGAATCATCAATCACTGGCTAAGAATCTGAAGACAACTGTGAAAGATAAACTATGGGAATATACCTAATTGAAAATGGATAACTGAAATGGCAGAAGTTCAAATTAATTTTAAAATAAATATCTTATTCCTTACAAACCTTTTATAATTTACCACACAATGAGAACTTATTTTAAAATTTCTGCTTGCATTTTTTTCTAAAGAGTAACTTCCAGCCAGCTTCAACACACTGGGCATTTTGGGTGAAAGTCAAAATCTTTTTTACATAGATCAGTCTAATCCAAATCACTAATATTAGAGTACAGAAGTGCTACTAAATTTGTGTACCACATAATTTTGATTGGCTCAAAAGAACAATATGATACTTTAGGATTCATAGGATTATTGAAAATGATTCAAAATTATAATATACCTGCCTATTTTTAAATCCCCAAAGTAATCCCATAGGTGGGAAAATACGCTCCACTGTGTTTCATATTTACATGAACAAAAGATTTTGATTTTATTTTTCAAAGGTGTAAAATATCTAGGCTATCTTTCACTTTTTTATCTTAAACTATATTTCACATTTTTAAATCTTCCTAAAATCGAATGTTACATATATGCATAAAATTGCACACACATCATTAGTTATTCATAATCACACTACTTCATCTTGTGTAATGAAGGCTAGAAATAAGCCAACTTTGAGGTTTCTGACTTCATTGTTTTCGAACTATGCCAATTTAAGTATGAATGCTCATACAACTAAGAGCATTTATTTCCATATCTACTGGAATTAAGTCCTTGCAGAGATTTTGCTCAATCCTAAAAAAAAGGGTAGAAAAAGAATCCTCCCTATGATGCCAGGATGCCAGTTGAAGAAAATGTTAACCCAAACTCAAATAATCTGATAAAACCGCAATGTTCTGAAGAGGAGGAGTAAAATTTAAATCATAGGACAGATTTCTCAATAACATTGAGTGACTGCATACTCCATAGGAGGAGGACTCTAGTGTCCATAAATAGCCAACAGAAGCTGCTGATGAACTGCAGGAACTTTCTGGTCACCCAAATAAGACAGTTCCAGGCCTGCTCATGTTGCTTTTCAGAACTTTTGAAGGGTATTTTCTATTCCTTCTGTATCATCTGAAACTACTTATATGCAAATTGGGTAACAGAGCACTTATTTGTCTATTTGTCTGCCATGTATGAATAGAAAATGTCTGGAAATAAGGCTGATAACTATTGTAATAAATTATAGACTAATAATTGATGCCATTGGGATCTCAGCACAATATGCAGAGTAAGTAGGCTCTATAGCCATGTTCTGGCTGCTTCTGAGCCACCCCATTGTAGCTTTCCCTACGCTCTTCTTCCTTTAACTATATTTAGTGTACACATATCCAAATAACAAATTTGAGTCCCCCATGAATGCTGTATCTAAACAGAATATGATATATGTAGGAAGTGTATGTATTTGTTCTTCATTGAATCTTAAGGGCAAAGTTTAATTTGGTTATATATACATTTTAAGGCAAATACTCTTGTTTTTTTTTACACTAGGGAGGCAGGGTCTTTATTATTTAAATTGTACGTTTGTAATATGATGTGCGGAAATAGCAGCATGATCATGTCATCTTGCAAAACTTCTTATCCTTGTGACAGAGTAAGAGGCAGTGGCAGGTCATGCAGTTTGGACTCAAATTAGTTATTGTTAGATACGTTGAAAATACTCATTGCTCTAGACCTGGTTCAAAACAGGAACTTCTTTATAATATCGTAGAGAAGAGGAATTTGAATGTGGTATGTAATTTGCTAACTGCCAAGTCAGCATCTTTGATATATCTAGCACGCACATTATGTATGTAACACATGCAGGAAAACTACAAGTAAATAAATGATTCCCTGAAAACTAGATTGATCAGACAATAAAAGATGAAGAGTTATATGGAAACACCAAATTAGAAGCAGAAGCCTGGCTTGGTCAGAAGGTCTAAATCAAGAAAATTTTACTAAAGATGATGGATGCACCTTTATCAGTCCAAGTTAAGTAAGTCCCATTTTAATTACTAGATTCTAGACTAACATGCAGTTTAGACTGTTATTGTATTGTTCTGCTCTTAATCTTGAGTTCAGGAGAAAAGGGAAGGTTACCAGGGGAAGGAAAGAGTGAATATATGGAGGCAAGTGTATCATACTCCTCATGGAGGTAGTTGAATATTAGTAGAAAATGTTGCAAACTAGACTCTTCAGTTTGGTAAAACTGCTTCATTACAAATACTTACAAATCTAGGAAGCTCTACTATTATATATCAGAACAACACCCAGTGGTAGGAATCTAAATACTTCTGAGGACCTGAATTCACATGACACATGTACTTGGAGCAGCCTCCACCACAGTAGTATTCATTCAGGATAACACCACCCAGCTTACACCCTCAAGGAGGTGTTTGATTTTTCAACACTGTAACTATGAGTGAAAAGAGAATCACGCTGAGGTTCTCAGCAATACAAGCAAATTTAAGTGATAGCATCCCCAAAATGGTTGCAGTTGACCTGGACAGAACATGAAAAGCACTCCAGAGCCGCTGCCCAACTGTACCTACACAAGTGGATCTGGCAACTGCTGCTGGAAGGGAGTGTTTGTTAGCACCCCAAATGTCTGGAGAGACTGTTGCCTGTGTAACTACGCTGGGTTTGGCTGGGATAGACTTATTTTTATTCATAATAGCTTGTATGGTGGTGTGTTTTGGATTTGTGACTAAAACTGTTGATAACACAGGGATATTTTTGTTACTGCTGAGCAGTGCTTACACAGAATCAAAGCCTTTTCTGTTCCTCGCACCACTTCACCAGCGAATATGCTGAGGGTGCACAAGAGATTGGGAGGGGATGTAGCCGGGACAGCTGACCCCATGGATATCCTGTACAACATGATGTCATGCTCAGCAATAAAAACTGGGGAAGAATAAGGAGGAAGGGATGAATGGTTTTTGTCATCCCAAGCAACCATTACGTGTGATGGAGCCCCGCTTTCCTGGAGATGGCTGAGCCCCTGTCTGACTATGGGGGGTGGTAAATGAACTACTTGTTTTGCTTGTTAATTAATGCAGCTTTTTTTTTTTTTTTTTTTTTTTTTTTTTAATCTATTAGGCTGCCTTTATCTCAACCCACATGCTTTCTCACTTTTACCTTTCTGATTCTTTGTCCCACCCACTGAGGGGAGTGAGTGAGCAGCTGTGTGGGGCTGAGCTAATGGTTGGGGTCAAACCACCACAGTGTTGCATGTGATTCACACAGTCCCTGCCTATAATGGGACAGAACACTCTGATGCCATGTCTGTGCTTTACTTGGGTGTTTTTATTGCTTCCATAAATCAGTTGCCTTATGTTGGAGCCTATTTTATTGCTACTTGGTTATCTGGGGTTTACTTGTTCTGCATACATGAGGCTTTTGCTTTCTGGAGATTTGTATAAAAAAATTCTAAATGAGGCAAAATGATTGTATTACACTTTGGGACAAAGTGTTAGTAGGTATTAAAGTTGTAATTTCTCCAAGAAGATAACTATAAATGCTTTCCTTGACTGTTATTTCCATCAATAAGTGGTTATCAGGTGAAAACTTCTCTGTTTCTAGCTTAATATGCTTGTCCTGTCATTTAAGTCCTACAACACATCATAGTGAAGAAAAATATGTTGAGCCTCAGCACTTTTAGTGCAAATTTTCTGTAAAATGCAAAATATTCCTTTCTATGGGCTGGGCTCATAGAAAAATAATCACCTGTCTTTAAAGGACAAAATTTAGTGTCATTAGGTCAATAAAGTTAAAATTAGCTTTGGTTTTCATCTTTTGAACGGCCTTTCATTCACAGAGCACATAAGCAAAGTTTTATAGAGGTCTTCATGTTTAAATGAATAGTATGCACATGGCAGTTTTTTTAAATTACAGTTCAGCTTGCTCAGTTGTCCTGGGTTCAACAGTAGCAGTCATTTTTCTCCTTCTCAGTAGCTGGTGCAGTGCTGTGGTTTTGACTTTCAGCCTGGGAACAGCACTGGTAAGACCAATGTTTTTAGTTACTGCTCAGTAATGTTTACTCTGACCAAGGACTTTCTGAATCTTATGCACTGCCAGAGAGGAGGGGAAGCCGGGAGGAAGCAGAGACAGGACACCTGACCCAAACTGACCAAAGAGGTATTCCATA
>JANRGW010005731.1:21995-49739 GCA_024733675.1 Psilopsiagon aymara
TTATCAGCGCTGTTCTCAGGCCACAAGTCAAAAACACAGTGCTGCACCAACTACTAAGAAGGAGAAAAATAACTGCTGCTGCTGAACCCATGACAGGTTTCTACCGGAATTTTACAGTTTCCTGTTTGGTGATTCTGTCTCCTTATGGAGCCATGAAAGTCTCAGCAGGTATGTCAAGAATGTACCATGGAGCATAGCATGGCTGCTCCCAAACTAGCACTGATCCCACTTGCTGCCAAAAAGGAATCTCCAACAGGATATTCTATGATTCTATGATAGTCACCATGGCCTGAGGAGGCTTGAGCTACAAGGCACCCATGGGAAACACAGTTTATTTTCTGAAACAGCACACTGTGTATACCACATGATTATACCAGCACTGCCTGAGGCTAGCTCAGGTATCTATGTATGAAGGTCCTTTTTGCTGCATAGATCTGCGTTATTACTTACGCCTGTCATGCTTATCTCACTGAGCAGTTGAACTGCAGTAATACAATAAGCATCACCACATCCCTCGTAGAGAAAATTTCAGCTTGTGCAAGAAGAAAAAGGCAGTATTTTTGACAGAAAGAGAAGGCTAGGCTTGTCCTTCCCTCTCCATGATACTTGACTTTCCTTATTATTTCTAATTCAACTGCTACTTTATGGCCAGGGACCAGAAAACTTAAAGATCAATTAAAATTTTGGGGAGGAAGACATGGACAACAGGATTACTTTTCTAGTAAAAAGAAAAATATCAAAAGTTCATTGTAGATTATAGGTCTGGCCTGTGAGAGCACCAGAAAAAGTTTAAAAAACTGAGGTAAGCCTTTATCACAACTGTGGAGCAAAGGACAGAAAAATACTCCCCTTTCTTCCCAGCTGCAAGGTTCATCTCTTTGATCTTGTCTTCTCTAACACACTTTTGAAGAGCGTAACAGGAAACCTGCATCTGAAATCTGAAATCTTGGTTCAAATTTTTTTTTTTTTTTCCTGGTTCAGACTACAGATTTAATTAGGGGTGCTGCATGCTAAGTCATTGTCAAAATGTTGACCATGGCTTTTTTTTTTTAACTTACTAACTTTTCCTGGAAAGTCAGTGCTAGATATGAGAAACTTTTCCCAAAAGATGTTTTCTTTAAACTAGCTCATTACCACAGTATGTTTTACTTCAACAAATAGCTATGTTTAAACTAAAAAACAAACGACCCTCTTCTGTCAAACAGAAGCACTGAAAAAATCCTAGCCCTCCCAAAATATAAAACAGTACGTTTGCAAGATGGAAAAAACAGAGAAAAGTATTTCACTGCATATCTCATTGTCTCGAATATCAAAGACTCAAAATGCATTAGTCACACTAATTGGTGTAACACAAAAAACTAAAACCTGTGTTGGACAGTCCATGAGTTTTCTTTATCTCAGGTGTCCGATAGGACCAACTGCAGAATCAAAGACTAAAACTAAAAGCATAAGCATCCACACTAGGACATTACTGGATTTGGCTCCTGAATTTACATTACCAGCAGAGATACTCAGAGAGGGATGTTCAAGCATTCATTCTCTGCTCAGAGAATGAGTTTAACCATTCAGTGAGCTGGCTGTTCACTGATAGAGGATCAGTGAAACTTGCTTTTGATGCACTGCACAAGAATAACTGTTCTTTTCTTACAGATAAAATTTTATGCCATCGTCTTTCTTATTAGAGTAAATTTTATCAGGATTATCGTGGTATTATATGAGACAGATTTTTTTTGCAAGCTACACTATTGTCATGTGACATGCTAATATTGGCCCAGTGATATGAGCACAAATCCTGTACGGTGCATAAAGGCTTATTTCAATTTCTTCAGTATTTTCAAGTTTAAGGTCTGTTCTCAGTTTCTTACACTTTTCTAAGCTTTATCCGTTTGTGCAGGCTTTTTCTGCCAAGTATCTGATTCTATCTTCATACTTTGGTATGAATGGTTCAGCCATTTCTCAGTCTGATGTAGAGGAAAGGAAAAGTCTCTTAATTAATTTTTTATCTTTATGATAGTTATTTCGCTGAAATGCTTTATGCAGGCCTTATTTTATATAGAAGAATATGAATTTAATTTAAATTTTTAAATTATACAAATAAGTAATAAAAGCCTACCCAAATTTGACCAAATTAGGAGACTGTGAGGTGCATTAAGGCTAGCTTCTACTCACTAGGAAAGAAGGAAGAAAAGGACAGATATGAAAAGACTAACACATAACTGAAAATATACTTATTCTAGATGGTGCTATTGCTTCACTCTTGTGGAAAAAAAAAATCAACCCTTTTAGACTAAAAAATGCTTTGTCATAAATTAATTAGTGACTATATTGTTGACATACAAACAAGGGATATTATTAGGATATCAAATAATTTCACATATAGCATACCTAACTTCAGAATGTATATTCTATTTATGTTTTCAGGTACTTTTAAAGGTAAATTTCAATTTTATTCACATTGTCATAAATAAATTACATTGCAGTAATCAACAGCATTGATTGGATTTAATCTTTAAAATTTATACCAAAATGAGACTTTCACCACGGAAAACTTGCCTTTTTCTACTGACAGTATTAAAAGGCTTGAAAGTCAGAAAAGGTCTGCATGTACATGTTACTAATTAGATGACCTGCACAGCCATCAGAATTGAAAGAGATCTCCAAACGTAAAAAAGGAAATGGACTAAAACCTGAGAAATATTCATTATAGAGGTATTTACATTTATAACAATCATAATATGTTCCCTTCTGTTCAGATGCGTAATTTATTTATATGGATTTAAGAATAAAACCTTCACTGGAAATAAATTGAGGGATTCAGTCGTATAAGGGTTCAGAAAAGCTGTAGTTCAAAATCACTTACCTGGCAAAAGTCCCAGCAAGACAGCATTGGTGTCATCTATTCAAAACATTATATAGCTCCTTTACGGCAGTCTGTGAGCATCTCAAAGCTTTTATTGTATTTATTTTCAAATCTTCATAGAATCATAGGAAAATAAAGCAGAGAGGGACTTTAAGAGGTCACTGAGTTCTTTGGCACAAGGCAGGATGAACTATGTATTTGTCATTCCTGAGACATTTGTGTAGCCAGTCCTAAAATTCTCTAGTTGAAGGAGATAAAAAAGTCTCATTGGGCGATTTCTTTTCATGCTTCAATAACTCTATTATTGCAAACAGTTATGCTAATATCCAACCTGAATCTTTCTGGATGCAAATCCACCATATACTGACAAAATGCCATGGACCAGTTGAGTGTGTTTAAGCCTCAGGAGGTTCTGGGCTTACACTGCTTTGAGTGCAGCAGTGCTGCTCAGTTGAAGCTTATTCCCCCATTAAGGGAACTAGATTTTGCACTTGAACATTATGTTTAGTCTAGGCTTTGGCTCAAACAGAAAAAATAAAAGAAGAGCAAAAAAATCCTCAAAAGATATTCCAAAACAAACAGTGGTCTTAATGCTCTTGTTTTCTCCCTCTAAACCAGCTGCAGTAGAACTCCTTGCCAAACTACTGTCCCTGCAAGCTTATATATGGGAAACTTTAAGTGATTTCCCAGTGGTTTATGGAAACCACTGTAGCTTCAGTTCAGCTACATCATTTGTGCTGTTTGTGGTATAGGATATAATATGACCTCATAGCAACCTTCCAGTATCTGAAGGGGGCCTATACGGATGCTGGGAAGGGACTTTTCATTAGGGACCGTAGTGATAGGACAGGGAGTAATGGGTTCAAAGTTAAACAGGAGAAATTTAGATTGGATATGAGGAAGAAATTCTTTAGTGTAAGGGTGTTGAGGCACTGGAATGGGTTGCCCAGGGAAGTTGTGAATGCTCCATTGCTGGCGGTGTTCAAGACCAGGTTGGACAGAGCCTTGGGTGATATGGTTTAGTGGGAGGTGCCCCTGCTCATGGCAGGGGGGCTGGAAGTAGATGATCTTAAGGTCCTTTCCAACCGTAACTATTCTATGATTCTATGACACCGCATACCTGAGATATTTGGGTTTCCAAGTGTTTTCTTCATTTCCCTCCTGGCTGCCTTATCCGCAGCATATAATATTAAAGTACAGTCTAGCACAGGGCCCTGTGGTCAGAACATGTTTTCTGGAATCTAAATAATTCCCAGACAATCCCTAAACTTTCTAAATCTCAGAAATAGTCAGATGATGGCGTTTGTAAAAATAGTAAACTAATAATCCTCATAAATCCTACCAGTTCACTATCAAAATATTCAAAAACTCATCTGCCATACCACAAGGGAAAAATTACAGGTGATAACATTTCTGAGGTTGTGCAAAGGTCATTTCAAGAATGCTCTGAGAGTTACAGTCTGCTCATCCATTTGTATAACTGTGTTACAAAATTTATACTGTTCTTAACTTTTCTTTGAAAAGAACTCAAAAAAATGGACCCAAATTTATCACTAAGTTGTCTTTACCCTTAGAAAATAAATTATTTTGATTTAAAAACTCCATTGATCAGGTTTAATTTCCACAGTAGATATGAACCAAATCAACATATCACTTGTTTCATTAATGAAATACTGTATTTGAAGAAAAAATCACCATAAGCTACATTCGCATTCTGAGTTATAATATGAAAATTTTAATAGGATTCGCATTGGATTTCATACTATTGTCAGACATGACATAGTGGAAAAGGACTGTGTTAATTTAGTTTCCATTGCTTCATAGTTTAATGAAAATCTGACAGGGCAGATATAAAAGGCATATATATATCAGGCACATACAGACAATACATAGAGAATATGTAAAAAAAAATAAAGTTTTATCAGAAAGAGATAAATTCTATGTATTGGTTTTCATCACCTCATTGGAGGTGAGGAAGTTCCCTCTCTGGAACAATTCTTTATGGTTGAGTTTAAAGTACTGCTTAAACGAATTGGTGCTAGAGGAATAAAAGGTGACAGTAGCAATGCCAGCTTGTGAAAGAAAGCTGGATAGTGATCTGGATTACTGTAGATCAGCCTGAGCTAAGCAAAGTAGTAGGAAAAAAAGAGGAAAAGGTGGCCTGTGAATAAATACTGCGTGCCTCAAAGAAGCGAGACAGCTTTTGTAAAGAGAGCCCTGACTGGTACCACCAGTTCTGCAAGACAGCAATAGACTTTGGAGAAAAAAAAAGGCAGTTTGATTAAAAGACTATTCTTGGCTTTTCAGTATATTCAACAATAAAGTTCCTAAATAAACAAAGATATCAGAGATGCCAGCTAAGGCTTTCCTATGGTAAAAACCTAAAAAAACTGGCTAAATGGTCAGCTTCACAATTATGGGGATTTCTCTGTGGAACATTTTAGTGTCCCTTTTAATGTAATGTCTTCACAAATAAATCTGAAAATTTTAGGAGCAATGGTGTGAGAATACAAAACTGTACAGAAGAGTCAAAGCTGAATGTGAAGTATTGCAAAAGGACCTTATAATACTTGGAGGAAGCCTCAAGGAACTGGAAGATAAAGTGGAAGATTAACTCAAATGAAACAATACAAGGTAATTAATAAAAAAAAAATCCCACCCAGTGGCATACAATAACAGACTCTATTATAATAAATAAAAGCCCTCTTGAAAGTTTTTTTAGGAAGCTCTTTGATAATATCAGGCAGAATTTTCAGAAGGCAAAAAAGCAAAATGAGTGTTAGCCATCATCAGGAATGGAAAAAAGGAACAAAATAAGCAACATTGTTAGAATGTACATTCTTGAGTGTTATCTATGGTCCTGTTCATCTCATCTCAAAAAACTCATTAAAGTAAAAAATATGGATCAAAATATAGTAAGTTTGTTGAGAGAAATGAAGTAGCTTTTACAGGTTTGGAGTGAAGCTGCTTGCAAAAGATATGATAGGGGTCCCACAGAATTATTAGTGACGTGCAGAAATAGGGAAAACTGGAGGATAAATACCATATTTCTTTTTTAATAATCTACTCATGTTGATTTTGAGGGACAGAACATTGAACATGACTTTGGTTTGATGTAATGCAGATTTATTTTTTTTTTTAATATTCTTGTAACCATGCTTTTCAGATTCTGTTAAAAAAAAAAAAAAAAAAAAAAAAGGCAAAAAAAAATCATGTTAAATTATTATTTGCATGAAATCTCCATAAGTCTAAAAAGAAGGAAATTTTTACCTGGACTTGGTCATATCACATGAATTTCTGGCCAAGTACTAGTATGTCCTGGTACAGACTTTCATTGGGTGATGCTTGTTGTTTCAAAGCTGGCTGATTCCCCATCAGGCACCTAGATAAACCGACTGCTACATAAACCCTGAGAGAGTCATGCTTTTTCCCCTCTGTATTCTCAAGCAGATTACAAGGATGCTTGAAGATATTCAGATTTTCAAACTCCAAGGGAGTCCTGCCAAGCAATCTTCCTCTTCCATGGTGACTACAGAACACTTACAATATTCAAGGCTCCCCGAGGTACTTTGAAGTCCCAAGGCCTCAAAGTTTTCCTATGTGTTCTTAAAAGAGATTGAGACTGAAGTTTTCAGGGTCATCCCACTCCAGGGGTGAAGAGGAAGGTCTTCTCTTGGCCAGACAGCATTCCCAGGACTTCTAGAGTCCCAGATTTAACACTGAGCAGCTACAGAGTTTAGAAATCCTGGCTTCCAGACTCATTGTCAGTAATGTCTCACAGCCAGTGCTTATTATGCAATTTAGATAAAAACCTGTAGCTGGTTACACAGCTTTAGTGCTAGAAGTGTGTACTCAATTATTTGATTGGATTCATTTACATTCCCAGAGGCAAAATCTCAGCTTAAATTTAATCAATATAGGCATTGAACTGTTAATTCTTCAAGTCAGGTCTGCTACAAACTGCTGTGAAGAGTGCAGAAAAACCAAACAAAATCCAAACAGATCAACACTCATTTTGCTGAACAGTTAGAAGTTTGGCTATAACAAAAGCTGTGTCTCAAGTAAAATATTTCCCTTTTTTCACAGTCCTGAGTAAAATAGGGCTTGTTAAATTTTTGTCTTTACAAAATATTGCATGTAAAAGGCCATATTTAAAGGCGTAAGAATGAAATTCACTTGTATTTTATGACTGAAGGTGCAAAAGGAAAGAAATGCAATTAATTCAGGAGTTTTACTGTTACTTGGTCTACAATTGTAATGGATGGGAAACTAGCCAAGAGCTGGTTTTCCCTAGTGACTGTGAGATGTAACAAAATATGGTTTTGTATGCATTAGGTATTTTTGGTAATGTATGTTTATGTTCATTGTGACTATCTGTCGGAAAGAGGCCAGAAAACATAGGTGTGCAGCTGCTCTATGACCTTCACACTTGGCCACGCCAGGCTGCCTGGACAGTGGTCTTGGCATGGGCAACAGTGAGATCATGAGAAAATACACAGCCCTGTGAGTAAACAGAACTGGTATAAAGCTAATTGTTTTCCTAAGGGTGTAAAAGCAGGACCCTCCTGTAGACAAATCCAAAGCCTCACCTGTGGGTGGACACACCACTTAGGAATTTTCCCAGTTACCTGAGATGCCTGGTGTCAGCTGTAATGGGCTTCCCAGCTTGAAGTGTGGGCCTGGATGACGATTTGGTGGTAACAGGTGATGTATTTCTTCTCAATCTTTGTTCTCTTTATGCAGTAATGATTTGATGCATTGTTAATTTTCCTCTGTAATTTACATATATATATATGATTTGCTTTATTGTACTTATTTACTATATACAGAGATATAGACCTGATTCGTGTTAGTGTGCTTGTTTGCTTTAGTGTGCTTGTTTGATAAACTATGCATGCTATACAGCTAGTGTGTAGTCGTTTTTCTGCATACCCTGCCTGTCAGTAAAACAACAATGTGCTCTACATTTACATGTTTTGAACACACTGAATGAATAATATTCCCAAAATTCTGCTATGACCACAGTATACAATGCAATAGCTAAGAGTAAGTGTACCTTATAAAAAAACAAAAGTATTTAAATTCTTGTTTTCAAAACAAGTCTCTCATCCTTAGATGCAGACTGAATTTCTTTTCTATTTTTGATTTAACACAGACCCATAACAACTGTTACTCATATTTTCCTCTGTGATTACAGACTTACTGGAGTATTTTTTTAAACTTCTTTAAGACCGTACATTGCAGTTTGGATGGGAGCAAATGTTCTATTTGTATGACTGACTAACTGAAGAGAGAACAGAATAGAAACATAAATAAAACCATGATGAAGACGCCAGCTAGTGAGTTTATTTAGTTATGTGCCTCGCAGATGAAAGGGAGTGTTTGCTCTGTGATGAATTTGATGGTTTTGAGAACTACATTAATAAGGTTTGGCCATATTCCAGAATAAGCAGAACTCTTTCTGGAGCATCTGTCGCAACTTTGCTTTTATTTTCATATAGCACAGGAGGAAGCCCCTTTTCTTTTGAAAATCTGAAATGCCCATTCTGCTTACCCTACTTAAAGTGCAATATGGTTGTGGACCATCTGATTTAAATCACATAGCCAATCTTGAAGAGTTGTACATAGGCAAAATAAGCCCATTTAAAAAAGAATACATGTCTTTGTGTTGCTGTTGTGTGTCATTAATTAAAGCTGCAGAGTGAGGGGGTTTTTAATTATTAAATTGTGAAATTTTTACTTGAAAAATAGTTGTGGCAATATGCAAAATGTGACTGTGACAGGATGTACCAAATAAAATATTTTGACAGGAAAAAAGCTTACACTGGGTGAAATTTTAACCAGCTATGACCCAGAACATAGATATGACAATGCATGTGAATATAAACAGACTTCTTTAATAGACTATCCACTTACCAAAATACAACCAAGATGACTGTGTAATCAGTTGAATCTGTGAAGAAAATAAATTATTATACAGACTTGATGGTGACCAAAGCGCTTTGCAAAAGTGGGACTTCAGAATCGAAGTCCTTTCTTCATGGTTGCCCATATTGATGGTACAACGCAGGAGGAAATAAGAGAGGAACATATGAAAGAGTACATGATCACTTTATGCAAGCTACAAAAAAACCCTTCTGACCTTGAGGCAGTGAAAGCTGACTAATTAGTCTTCTCTGCTTTGACACCTACAGTTCACTCTCCTTGGGGCAAGCAATGTGTGGCAATTGATCTCTGCATTCTTTAGTAGCTTGAAAAATGAGGTGATAAGACGTATCTAGGTTTGTGACTAATGTACATGTGGTCACAAGAGTGTCTTACCTTGTCAGATATATTAACATAATGCTACAGTTTCAAAATCATCAGGGTGTTCCATAATATAACACCCTGCAGAAGATGCCTTTCTGTTTGTAAAATACCCTTGAGCAGTATATTCTACTATTTCTAAAGGATAGCCATTACAAAAAGAGGATGTAGCTTTTCTAGGAGGTAATGAAAAGTCAGACAAGATTTCATTTAGCAATTACACCTGCAGACACTCATTTTGAAATCTTTCACATGGTGTCAGATGCTGGTGGTGTCAAGAATAATAAGACAGTTCTGAATATTTTGAAAAAGGTCATGCAGGCAGATGTTGTTAATGGTATAGTCACGTCTGGGGATAGGAAAGTTTTGATAGTGATTTATTTTTGAGGGAGACACATACTATACAAGCTGTTCAAGTACTAGTTTGTGGGTAAATACCACTTACAGTGTTGTTAGAGGCAGCCTAAGAATGGTGACATGAATAATAAAGTGATATTTATAACATGTCCTTGGGTCTTTTTTTGTTGCAAGTTGAAAATAAGCAACCACTTAAATTTCCAGTGTCTTATGAGCTACCAAATGTAATCCTCTATAAAGCTGATAAAGATCATTGCCTTAAGCTGCAAGATCTGTGAATAGAACACAGCATATGATAATAATTGCATTCTTATGATTTATTTTCATTTTTTGCTTCAAAATAAAATAGAAGCTTTTGAATGCTTTGTGTGCCTTTTAAGCATAAAGGCTAGGGTGTTCACTGGGATGATAAGATTCAAAACATTTTATGGTCTACACTGAAAAATCTCACTCAAAATACCTTATATCTGCAGGTCAGAACCTTGAACAATCAGCCTGAGATAATATTTTCAGTAACATAGGGAAACAATGCAATACAACAAAAAATGTTCTAACCTAAGATGAAGTCACAGTTACTTCTTTCTGAGCACATTTTTGTCTCAGCCTGCACTCTCGTCTATTTTTATCAAAACACTTTCAGAAGACCTCTAAAATTTACAGCCAGTATGTATTTCCTGGCAAGAACTGTTTTTCTTTCAAATGCAATAAAGCAAAAGTTTTCTATCATATGGTTTAATAGTCTAGAGACAAACAAGTCTGATCATACTTACTGTCAGTAGGGGGTTATACTTCCACTCATTTAACTTGTAGTTAATCAGGATGCTGAATTGTCAAAGTACATAAATGAGATTTGTTGGGATCCATAAACAGCTATATAATCTGCTTATATTCATTCTCTCAAAATACTTTCTGAAACATTTATGATCATAAGTGCTTATGATTAGGAAAGTATCCTGCATGTGCAGATGATGGCATACCAAAATTTAGTCTCAGAAGTTCTCAGGAGCTTAAGCTCTAGGCAATATCAACACACCCAGTTTACATCACCCCACACACCATAACTGGCATTTGACTCACACATGAATTAGGACCCACGCATGCAGTTCTATCCTGAAACACATTGGTAAATGACAGGTAGAAATATTAAGAGCTTTCTTTTCCCTGAATGTTAAGAGCTATCTTTTTCCTGATCTTCCAAAGCAGCTTCATGCTTCAGTTTCTAGACACAGTTTGAATGCACGTCTATAAATTTAAGCTGAGAAGGCCATTCCATGTTTGCCAGCTGAATGACTACAATCTCATGGGAAAATCAACAGTAAATTAAGCCAGAAGAAGATGTTTATCATATTAAAGAAACACATCCATAGAAATTGTTTGAAACTTTATGAATGTTTTGGTAGTTTCAGAAGGGTACAAGGTTGCGCAGGTTCTTGTCTTAAGGCACTAATAGAAATTACTGAGCCATCTTACTACTCTGTCCAATGACAATCATGAAGAATGAATGCGTATTATCATCAAGACAATGCCTTGTAATTTCTTAGTGACAAATAAAGTAGATTTCTGAACTTACCAACAGGTTTAACAACACAAAAAGATATGAACAAAGTGCTTCTATGAACAGTACAAAAATGCACTCCCAAAAATGTCTTTTCTCCACCTCATTGTCTTAACTTTCACAGTTTATGTATTGCAAGGATCCTAACTTTTTCTTCAAAATTACAAATATTTTGTGAACTTACTGTGTCCCAATTAGGGATGGCCAGCTTACCCTTGAATGGTTTTAGGAAAGCAGAAGTAGTATTTTCCTATTAACAAATCCCTGTAAACTGGCCACCTGAAAAATGAGCCTGAAAACTGGCCACCTGAAAAATGTTTGCTAACTAGCAAACATTATAGAAAGAATCAGCCATGCTCTAAAGCTTTCCAAAGAGCATGATTCAATAGGTAAATCAGACAAGCCAATTCCTTAAATTGTAGGCAGACAGAAGCTGGTTGACTGGAAAGAGGAATGGGAAAACTTGTCTTGGTGGTGTGTGACACAGGTTTCTAATGTCTAGAGAAACCATCTGCCATGCACATTCAAAGCTAAATTACCCAAGTATGCATTGAATGTATTGCTTAGTTTTGCTGCATTTTCAATGCAGATTTTAGTCAGTAAAAATTCAGTACCCTATTTCCAGCTGCACTGCAGTAATTGCAAAAATAATTTCATTATACTGTACAAGGAGAGGTGAAACACGCCAGAACTCCTTTAAATTCTGCTGTTCATGAACTACTGTGGTAGTTTTGCCATCTAAATATCCTTCTCTTTCCATGACTAATGTAGTGGCTTAGTTCATACTGACAGTAAGCAAGGAGTCTGTTTCAAGGATTTTATTTTTGGGGGGTTTTAGATTATTAGGCTTATTTGGTGCAAAGTGGTAGTCTTTTGCTGCAAAGATCTCATCACAGCTTACCATAGTCTCATTTCAGGAAAGGGATTTATCAAACTGTTCAAATACAATTCTAACAAAGAGAGATACTGGCAGACAGTGTTTCAGCTGTTGTTGATCATTTTTTTTCTCTTCAGACCTTTGGCAATGAATGTAAACTTACAGTGGAATTTCTGTGCCTTGGTTATTACAGGCAAATCAAACTAAAATGTAAATATCACTGGTTTGTATTTTATATTTTTATATATATATACACACATATATATAAATGCTTACATTTCTTTTTTTCCCAACAATACTTTGATAATTATCTTGTCAGATTGTTGCAAATGCCAAAGAAAGATTTTCTTGTAGTTTAATCACATGATGCACAATATAAGTTCTCCACAATACCAGGCAGTAGAGCGCTTTTTTTTCAATACGTGCTTTTTTCTCTTTCTTATGTTTCTACTCTTAAGATGAGCTGCAATCGCACTTTGCTACAGCTGCAATAGATATATGGCATATGAGAGATTTGCCTTTTTTCAATCTGATACAAAAAAACCCTGGAATTTTTGAAAAAAAAAAAATATAAAAAGTGATCTGAAAAATGTACTTTAAAATATAAGAATTTTCTTTCTTAAGACAGGTGAGAAATTGACAGTAGTGGGTTCTTCTTGATTTAGTCCCTCAAGTTGCTATTACTACTTGCTGCTTTTCCAGAATCCTGAAATTCTTCAGCCCTAGCAATCTTTCCTATCATCATCTTCATAATTTGATCGAGGGATTTTGTAATGTCAGACAGTTATTGTTAGATTATACAGCAAGATCCCTAGAAGCTCCTCTGTCTACAGTGAGGACTGCAGTACATATATACTCTGAGAAATGAAATAGTGAAATTGCATAGGTTGATTATACCGAAATAGTAGGAAAAACATGTTTTCACTGTTTACCTTTCTTCCCCATAAACCATCACATAATATATTTTAAAGGCACATTTCTTAACTTGCCATACAAATCATGTTCTTTTATAGTTGATAAATTCATAATTATTCCTTGAACCTAAGGTTTCTGTTTACTGTCCATTTATACAAATATATATGTGTGTGTGTGTGTGTGTGTCTGTCTGTCTGTTCATAAATACACAGACTTTGCCACTGACATCAGAAAGACTGGCTTCCTTTTGAACAGGGAAACTGCTTTTAGACACAGGTAGACACAGACCACTGCCAAGAGGAAAATTAATTAACTGCAAGAGATTTTCTTTGTCTAGCATTGTCTTTCCATATGCAGACTCTAGAGTCAACTTCTGAGTTGTTGTGCTTGCATCTGTGGGGTAGTAAGGAAAAAAAAACATGGAATAGGAAAAAAATGCTCTGAGTTGACACAGAAACTCTTGGTTGAGGGAGAGTTGAAAAGAATATAAGATGGGTTTGAGAGTACTCTGTTCCTGTTAACTAGACATGTTTCAAATGAGACTGAAATTACAAAGGAGATGAAAAGAGATGTTAGTTACACTTCAAAAGATTTTTCATGATAGTTAAATTGTTCTGTTAGTGACACACAGAAAAAGTGTGCATGTGCTTTTTCCTCAGAGGCACTCTTGTAGGATCTGGGGATTAGGCAGTGAGAAGAAGGAAGAAAAATTGACTCCATATTTGTTTGGCAAAATATATAGTGGTCATGAGGCTTTAAAGAATGTAAGAGCTGGTATCTGCACTGAAAATGGCATCATTTCTAATTCAAACATTAAAAAAAAAAAAAAGGAATTTATGATTCATCGAGAGAAGTAACAAAATAGCTGTCTGCAATAAATGGTACTTTACTACTCAAGAACAGCAAGAGATTTCAGTGAAATTAGTAAGATTCACATTTTTTTTCAGTATGTAAGAAGTTAGCTAAGCACAAGGAACCATCCCATTCCTTAAAATAGTTAATGGCCATTCAGTCTCAACGAAAATAGGAAGAGGGTTTTGAGAATTTTTTTACTTTGTTATTAATTCTGTAAGAATTAATACTTTAAATGCAACCTCTTATTACATGTATACTAGATTTCATCAAAGCTATAAACATTTTACCTCACTCTTTGATCATCTGTTTGAACTTTCAAAGCCCTTAATGTGCTACAATAGGTGTGATTTCACAGTAGTTAAGTAGGGTAAGTGCAAGTCTGAAACAAGACTGAAGTTTCTTGTTGGCTGCCAACACCTTGCAGAGAGGTAGTTCAATGTTTGGAGAAATTGCCTGCTGCCTTAAATCAAACTTTAGCCTGGCTATACTTGGCAATAATAAATGTGGTGTTTAGTATATCCTGTCACAAGCTGATCCCATAGTAGTTGCATACAATTACCGTAAGTGTTCTCAACAAGGCCAAGATCTTTTTTTGCTGCAAAATGATGGCGTGCAACACTTAAAGTCTAGCATCTTAAGAAAAATGCAGTTTTATGATTTCAGTCAGTCAAAAATGGGCCACAACTGGTTTTAGAATCATAATCTAGAAAAAGGCAGGACACAGAAGACAGCAATTGAGAATGAAAGGTAGGTAAGAGAAGGGAAGGACAGGAGAGGACAAATCTTGAGTCTCATATGTTCCAGGTGAGCTCTACAGGTAGATTACAGGTTGATTGTGGTTGGCAAGAAAAGCATGAATCCTCTCAGATTTTGGCTAGAGAGGTAAAGAGATACTTCTGGTCATGCCTTTTGAAGCAGGAAGCACATCTAAATCTTCAAACCCTGAAGGTCGCTGGACCCTCAGTATAAACTAAGCATCAGTTTTCAAATCTAGTGAGATAGAAATATGATGTTTAAAAAATGTTGGATTATAATGGTCCTTTAGGTATTAAAATTGGGTACTGGGGAAATTCTGGAACCTCTGCAGCTGTGGAGATATTTTTAAGGATCTAAACTTTGGGTTTAAACATTTTAAAATTACAAATATCAGTGAAAAAATATTTGTCTTGATAATCTTATCCCTGTCTTATTTTGAAATAGCAAAAACTATTCTAGATAAATAAATTGTAGCACTCTCCTTTAGGTTGCTGTTATCTTCAAAAATATGTTTACATATTCATTTGAATTGATTTTTGCCATGTGTTCAGATATAGTGGCTGCTAAGTGATGATCTACATAATGATATTTAAAGTTCGCTTCACGTGTTGGAAGCTTCTGTTACAGAAGCATCTTTGGTTGCCACCCCACAAACTAGTAGGGTGACCTGTGAGAAGGGGAGGAAAACTTTTTAAAACTGGCTTTGCAAAGTTCTTTAAAAGCTATGTAAAATGTGAATACATAGTGCAGTTAGTCTAGCTCTTATTATATTGAATGTATTTGCATGCAGTGAAGTAAAAAACATACTTAAATTAAGAATACAGGTTCCTAAATTTGAAATAACTTTCATGATTACACAGCTATGTGAACTGTTATAGAAAACATCAAAACGTGTGTGTGAGTGTATATATATATGAATACATATATGTGTAGAAAGGCTATTTGGAGATCCTGGAATTGTTTCACTTGGAAAGAATAGTGACCTAGGATGTCTTTATGGTTTTTGTCAACCAGTAGTCACAGTAAGATACTGATCTGTCATATCTTAGAAGATTTGTCAAGTAGTGACATGCAAAGACTGAAGGAAATATTCTGTGACTGGTGGGTCAATATTTAATTTTTTAGTCCTTCATCTTTTAATATGAAAATGGTCATTTCAGGTAATTTAACTTAAGGATCAGATGCAAAAGCTAATTCTGGATCTGATTTCCATTTCTGAGGTTTTAACCTATTCTGAAACCCTCTGAATTTCATTCTTCCCAATGCATCTTTTCTGTCTTTTTACTTTACCTACGACTTGCTTTAAATTCAGGGGGAGATTTTGTTAGCAGAGCTATTAGTTTTGACTTCTTAAGCCATGAGAAAATATGTAGGAACTTATCTGGGTTTATTTTTTGTTTTTCTTCTTGATTTAGTTTACCAGTTAACTGTCAGCTCATGGTGAAAATCTAATGTGGACAATGCCCATTCTCTCACGAAATGTTTGTTGGTTTTGTTTAGGGAGGGACTGACAAAGTCTAAGTGAAAGTCAAAAGTGAAAAAAAGAAAAAAATCTGGATTGATTTCTGTAGTAAAACTGATGAATATCTCGCTCTAAACACTAAAGTTTTCCCAGCAGATACCAGTTTTGCAAGCAAATGTCTCAAACATGGTGAGGCCTTTGTTATTTGTTTATAAGAGGAAATTTCTGTGTCACTTTGGAAATATCAGCATGCTAGCAGGCAAGAAAGTGTTTTTTTGGGTGAAGACTATAAGAAATGGTCAGTGGATTATTAAACTGGTCACTGACAGAAGCAGAATATCCTCAGGCATACAAGGGTGATGAATAATAACAGGAAATCTGTTATTTACAGTGTATACCTTTTGGCTGTCTAAAGATCTTTCACAGTGTCCTGGGTTCAGCAGTAGCAGTCATTTTTCTCCTTCTTAATAGGTGCTGCAGTGCTGTGGTTTTGACTCTCAGCCTGAGAGCAATGCTGATAGCACCGATGTTTTTAGTTGCTGCTCAGTAATGTTGACTCTGACCAAGGACTTTCTGAGTCTCATGCTCTGCCTGGGAGGAGGGGAAGCCATGAGGAAGCAGAACAGGGCACCTGACCCAAATTAGCCAAAGAGGTATTCCATACCACAGCACGTCATGCCCACTATATAAACTGGGGGGAGTTCCCAGAAGGACGAGATCACTGATTGGTTTGGGCTGGGTATTGGTTGGTGGGTGGTGAGTGGTTCTATTTTCTTTCCTTGTAATTTCCCTTATCATTATTATTATTGGTGGTAGCAGCAGTGGTTTCATGTTATACCTCAGTTACTGGACTGTTCTTATCTCAGCCCGTGGGAGTTATATTCTTTCGATTCTCCTCCCCGTCCCTCTGGGAGCAGGGGGAAAAAGAAAAAGGCGGGGGAAGTGAGTGAGCAGCTGCATGGTTCTGGGTTCCTGGCTCTGCTTAAAACACAACACACAGCGAAATCTTGACAAGTTTATTGTCAGTCTAACTAGACAAGAAATTTAGGAGCCCATTACTGTGCTGGATATAACTGTCAGTGTTTTGGTAACGAAAGAGGGGGGAAACCTGTGTAGAGGGGGCAGCTGCTGCCGTGTGCTAGATGCAGCTGCTTCCAGTCATTGTCACAACAAAGATCTTAAATGCGCTGCATGCCAAAACTGAAGCAATGTAATGTATTCATGGTGCCTTTCTGAAGACATTTAAGTAGCAATAGTAAACACCAAGAAATCAATGCCAAAGGAGGTATGCTGGACAGTATAGGATATACAAGAGACAATGTCAGGGCAGCGGAAAAAGACATGCAGGAGGGATGGTAGATCAGGAGAAACATCAAAGTAAAGCTGACTTTCCCAGGCAGGACAGGAGAAAAACAACACCTGAACACGGACAAAAAGGAGACCCAGGAAGAGGCATGACCACAGCTGCAACGTCAGGCAGTGGAGGTGCCCACGCTGGAGCAGAAGAGTAGGAACCACAACATGCTTATCCCCACATGCTGCGGTACCCATCACTTCTTTGAAGGGACCAAATGTAACCTGCAGTGAAGCTACTGGAGTCTGGGAAGGAGGGAAGGAGCTATACCCAGATGGAAGCTGAGATGTTTTCCCTAAGTGTTTATTTGTTAGTTTTTATTTTTTCAATACAAGAATGAGTAGTGAAAAGTTTGATAATTAACAACAAATAAAATTTATTTAAATTCCCCGACTCAAACCTGATTTTGGATAAGAGTTACAAAGAGAGCATATTGTACACTTAATTTTTCTGCAAAGAGAACAGAAACTATTAAGAAGGTTTGTCTTTTTTTTTTTTTTTTTTGAGTATCAAACTCAGTGAAAGCCACTTACTTAAGAATTATATTTCTTCAAAGATCAAGCACCTAAGATATCATTACTATAATATTAACTTGTTGAAATGTGTCCAATACCTCTTTGTTCTGACTTAATCAAGTAGTCAGAGGGAGAAGGTATTCTCAGAAAAAAAAGTAATTTTACATTCTCTGTAGTTATTCTGAAATATTGTCCTGAAAAAAAGTAAAAGAATGAGGGCTAAATTTTCTTATGCCTGTATAAATGCTGAAATTGACTGAAGCTACATGGATATGGTCAAAAGCTTAATTAAGTTAACTAAAGATGTTAGCTTAAAGTAGATTACTTGACCCCTTCTGCTACTCATATGGACATGTTAATTCAAAATTTAAATGGAATAATTGATTTGGTGCAATGCACTTCAAATTAAACTAAACTGAACTGAAATCCTGTAATTCTGATTAAGCATCATCAGGCGGAGGTTTAATATAATTTAATTAGTTAATTTGAAAGGCTAATCCACAGGAATTTTGGAATGTCTTTGGATACCCTTTGTGAAGAGCCTGGATGGCTCAAGAAGTAACAACTGTTTGTTATCTTTTTCGACAACCTGGTTCAAGGTTCATCCAGCCTGATTATAAACAGAAGTTGTTCAGTGAAAAATCTGTTCACCATTGAAAGTGTTTCACTAATCTATCTAGAGGGTAAATTAAGGCTGAAGAAATTATTGCTGAGTTTAGTGAGCTTGCGAACCCACTTAACAAAGGTCAATAAGGTAACTAACAGGAGAATAAGTTGTTCTTTCATGTACTTCTAGGACTAAATTAAGGGAAGCCGACAAGGCAAGGCTCAAAAGTCGTGTATTGGTGATTCATTATACTGAATATATTTGATCAGGAGATGTGACACTTAAACTTTTGTTAGGACTAATTACAGTTATTTAAGCAGAATTCCCACAAAATGCGTGAATTATAGCACTTCTTGAAATTCTGGAGATCTGATTTGAAGTTCTATGTGCAGCTCAGGTAGAATGGAAATGTGAGCATAGGAACACCACAGTGAATCTCTATGTCCTTCTTTGTGGAATAATTTTATTTTTTTTTTTTTTTTTGCTAAAACTCCCTGAAATCTTAGATAAAATTGTTTCTTATTGTTTCTTGGTCATCCTTGTGTGTGTGTATCTATTTTTCTATTTTAACCATACTGCTAACTATTTATTGGATTTCATCAGGTCTCTTGACAAACAATGGCTGGAACAATTTGACAAGTAGCTAAGGCACTTTCTTGTGTGTATGCATGCATGTGTGTTGCACTTCCAGAAATCTTACTGAATCAGTGAAAATAAAACCATGGTAGTGATTATTAAGATCAATCACTGTAACTCAACAAAGAGCTGTGCTCCAGGCTTCATTGTTTTGTTTTTATGTAATTGCATGCTAGTTTGTTGAAAAGCACTCAAGTTAAACTCTGGAAATCAAGGTCATTTATCTGCAGTTGTATTTGTCATACAGAACAAAACCAACAACATTGACCTTCCTGTATGAACAGGCATTAACTGATATTCTGATTGTGTTCAAAGCACTAGTTAAATACCTTGTGCTTCTTTGGTCTAATCTCAATGGTAATTTCTCTTAATGATCAAATTCTATTCTTTATAAAGATCTCAGTTGTGACAGTACAGCAGAGCACATCAGCTTTTCTCTTGCTCCCTTAGCAACAAGCGCTATTATTCCTTTACTAAGGTACTGCTCTGTTAATACTAAGTCTTGTGAAGAAATAAAATACTAAAATATTTTTGTTTTTTTTTCCTGCAAAGCTCACTGGAGATTGGTAGCAGGTATCACGTCATGAAGCAGACTACATGTTCATAAAAGTGTATCTATTTTTACCCCGTTATATCTTGCAGTATAATATTTCAATGCAGCTTTATTTCATATAGATTTCTGTTTTGAATCCTGATCACTCCTCATCTAAAAGTTTAAACTGTGCAAAACCCATCAAAATCAGGTACGCTTGCAAGTGTATTATCTGATTTTTCTACATTTTCTTTTTTCTATTTTCACTGGGAGAGCTGAATGAAAAAGAGAGGAAGTGGGAAGAAAATGCCAGAGAAAAAGTACTTCTACTAGTTCAATGCCATAGAAATCAGTACAAGCAGTTACATTCACACCCAGAGCTGTAAATATGCAAAAGATTGACATTCAGAAAGGTCTGGATATAGACTTTTAGTTCATAAATTTAAAGCTGCCTATGTCTGGATTCAGATAGATTTTAGGCCATAAAGACCCCAAACAAACAACAAAAACATCCCCTCCCCCCAAAAAAACCAAACAAAACACCAACAACTCAAAACCAAACAAAACCCACAAAGCAATCACAAAAAAGCAAGCAAAACAAAGCCAACACACACACAAAAATCCAAACCAAAACGCCAAGCCCCCAAATCAAAGAAACAAAAAGCACCCGAAATCCAGACAAAACCCCAACTACTTGAAATTATAGACAGAATGTTATAGCAATCACTTCATCCAGGTTCATTTTTAAAATGTAATATAATAATCAATAAGTAAGATTTAGACAGTGCTGTGAGTAAGCATGAATCTTTGATTTTTTGTTTGCACTCAAGAGCCAGCATCCTATTTTAAATTCTCATTAAAGCATAGTTATGGGTTTTGTGTGGTTGATTTTTCTTTTTTTTAAGGGGGGGGTAAGGATTGTTTTTTCTTTTGTTTTGTTTTTTTGGGTGTTTTCTTTAACACTGCATAAATTTCTCTGTGATTCTGTGGCTAACTAAGCCTGAAGGCATATGTGTGGCTTCAGAAGATGGCAGGATACACCCTACAGATCTCCTACATAAATATTTTGCAGAAATAAGTTGCATAAACCAGTAAGAAAAGATGTGAGGTGCAACTAGATTAATATTTTTGCATTCAATATTAATATTTAGCATTCAAAGAACATCAAAGAAAATGCAAGAATGAGTTTTATTTGTTGGGAATAGAGGAGAAGATAGATCACTTAGTGGCCAGGTTGATGAGATCATGAATGATCTAAGAATTAGGAGCATAATGACTTTTGGAATGCTTAAAAAAAATCTAAAACAAATGTTTCCCCAATTCTCTTCATTCAGTTTGCATGCCTGAAATTATCAGGACAGAAGCAAAATGAGGATTACACTTAAAATCCAAATTTTCACTTCTGTACCTAATGAGGTTCGACCTCCATCCAAGAAAGCCCTTCAAACATGGTTTTAAACTATATGAAGAACACTCCTTCCTATTCCATAGCAGTCCTCATTTGTTATCAGGAATCGCTTAATTTCTAGTGATCTGTATCTGTTCTGCTTGCTGTCTCCAGCAGTCTTTCTGGCACTGGGAGTTATTTTTGTATTTACAAATAGTCTGGGGATATTAACCTCATCTTGTAATGTGGACAGATGGGAAAGAGTGAGGTATGTCAACTTAAGCTAAACAGATCCTTCAGGTAACAATGCTGACAAAACAGTAAGGAAACTACTTTGTAAAATCTCTTGAAATGTAGCAAGCCACTCTAGGAAACAGAGCATTTCCTTTCAATACTCTCTTTAAAGCCTTTATAAAAATTCAGAAATATTGATCTACAGTTAAGGACTCTACAGAGACCATTTGAGAGAAAGAGCATCCTGGGTATCTCTTCAGGCTCAAAGTGATTCTGATTTTAGCAACAAATGAAGCTCATGACTGACAGCTGTGTTTAAAAGGTTTAAGGGAGGATGGCTGCTGCCTTTTTTTTTTATCATAATAAAAGAATTTGGACTTTATATTGAATAAAGTTTTCAGAGAAAAATGTCTGGCCCTTTTCACAGCAAGACACCAAGTCTCCAATTTTTATTTCCCTTTAGGATGCACTTCTGTCTGAAGGATTATCTCCAAGTTACTACTTTTCCTTTCTACAGGTAACCGAGCCATTTGTTAACTGAAAAATGGAATAGAAGATTATTCAATCTTATGCCACATTGGATAGAAAAAAGTATTAACAACTGGTGTCTAAAAGCTCAGTTCTATTTGGCCATCTTAAGTTGCAAAAGAAGCAAAAGAAAAGAGAAACTTCAGTTTTACCTGTCCCATATGCACAATGCTCCGTATATATCTTGCAGTGCTTTGAATGAAGGTGTGCTCCATATAAATTAAATATGTGGGGATTTGCACAATACAGATATTAACACTTCGTTCATTTCTTAGATTTCTTTTTCAGGGCCTGAGAAGTCAGAATTGGGAAAATATTTAGCAGAAGGACACAGGCTGTGAGGAAGCAAAAGAGTAAATCTACTGAGAAAAATTCACAAGGAATAAGAGGTGCTTTTGCCACCACTTTTGTTGCTTTGCGCTTTGAAATTTTTAGGCACATAACAATGCACATCAGCTGATTGTTGCTAAAATCAGCATCCTTCACCCCATCATGCTCAGCAGAGCTGAGCAAAATATATCTAAATGTTTCTGCAATTCATGTGTTTTTGATAAAGATATTATTTCAGAAAAAAAAACAAGTTATATACACACATTACGCAGAACTCAGACTCAGTCATGAATAGCCATGCCAGCCGGCAGAGGACTTTTTTTAGAATTCCACAAATGAAAGCTATTTCCATTTTGACAGTTGCTGTCTATTATCTTGTGAAAATCATACTTCTCTATAGAGATTATTGCAATATTATCACAGTTAAAAGTAGGACAGTTACAACAAGGTAAATACTAAGGAAAAAAACCCACAACAAATCTGACTGACAAAAGGAATAAAGTAGTTCAAGGATACGTGTGCTACCCATTGCAAATACATAGTGACACACTCTCACACTTATGTTCATTTCTCTAACTGCAGCCCACAATGGTTATTTATTCCAGGAATGATGGGTGGGAAGAAAAACAGTCAATTATTTGTACAACTTATTTAAACCACACAGCCCTACAAACTCATGCCTTTGGTTTACAAGTTAAGTAAGCGAGTTCAGTGCCAAACTGCCACTGAATGGAGCTCTAGCCTAGAGGGTCTTCACTCCAAGGTGGAGGGGGAATATCTGTTCTCTTTGCCTGCTTGCTGTGTTTCCCCTAATAAAGGCATTTTCAAAGACCAAACTTCAGTGAAGGATCATACAGTCTAGAATTCATCTCCTTGTCTTTATCTATAGTTAACATCTGAGGAGAAATGTGATAAATATAGCCTACATGGGAATAAAAGAAGTATCTGAGTTTTGGTTTGTCTCTGACCCAAAACTTTCCTGTATCCAAGAGACTGGTCTGTGAGTTAAATGTGCAAAAAAACTCGGAGGAGATGACAGGTTCTTCGTCGGCTCACAAGCCCTGGTAACAGAAATTTTTGCTCTGCTTTCAAGTCTTTTCCCAAATGAGCTGGCAAGCCAGAACTGGCAAAGGAAGGTTTAATGTGCCTGAGAGCAGCTGCAGTGTCTGGACTGGGAGTTTGGGCTTGAAGTCTGGGCTCCGAAGGTCAATCATATTTCAGACCCTTAGAAAACAGCTTCTCACTTTATAGGGAATGCAATCTAGTCATATAGTGCAGGTTTGATTAGAGAAGCTGAGATTTATATGTTATAACTGCTACCTCTTAAATATAACAAGGCATTTCATTCACTGCTTATAAAACTTCACAAAACTGAAAGGCAAGTGTACAAGTAGACAAGACCAATGTGACTGAAAATATGTAGATCCTTGCAATAGCTACTAGTGCAGTCTCCTTACCTTCTGCTGTGATCCTTGTGTGGCTCTGTTATTCACTGAGCAATGATTGCAATGACACATTAATTCAGTTTGCTAAAAAGCCTGTGAAAAAAAAAATATTTAAAGAAAGCAAGACAAAAGCTAAAATCCAACAGGAGTTGGCAAGTCTGACAGAAAATTATATTGGTCCTGTTGCACATCGGAAATACTCAAACAATAAGGTGCACAGGCCATTTTTCTGAAAGAACTGTTTAACTGAATATTTATGCTGCGTTTCTCTAATCAAAGCCAGCCTGACAGGCCAAGAAAAGCAGTTGTTTTCCCTATGCAGTATTAATACTCATTAGCAGCAGCTGCATCCCAGATTGCATCATATCTGTCATTATTTGAAGGTTGTGATTTAATACTGAAAGACCTGCAGCATATATTAAATGCACCCCTAACAGTACCTGTCTTGTACAGTATAGTTGAATACTGTGTAAGTAAATTGTGTCAAACAGTTGGAATTATCTAGTCTTCTGTCTGTATGTTGTCTTACATAACCTGCATTAGGCTAGTGAGTTCAGAAAGTCATGCTGGCAACTTGCCAACCCTCAAGAATTCATTGGGATTTTAAAGCTTCTAATGATCTTAGCAGATATTACTGCCAAATGTTTGTACGAGTGACTTTGGTTTGTTGCTCTTCAAATGAAAAGATAATCACATGAGAGATTCTCCTAGGCTTTTTAAAGTGCTTTTTCCTAAAATTAACTAGCAAGTACAACTATCTTTTAAATTATTATTTCTCAAGGACAATGTGTTGAAATCATAACAAAAATAAAATTCAATATCTGCAAATTTGAGGAAATAGAGGACATAGTTATCCTTATTCAGTCTTTATGGCCTCACTACTACGTCATAGAACAGTCCTCCAGACATCTATATGCAGTGCTAGAGGCAAGAACTCTATGCTATTGTTTCATATTAGTATAAATGACATTTCCTACTAAATAGTGTGGTTTATTCCCAGCACTACAAGTGGTATGTAACAAGAAAAATTCAAGTGACAAATGTAAGACTTCAGTCTGCCATTGTCTAATCTGAAGATTAGATTTCAAGATATTTGCACAATTTTTACACTTTGAAAATTAAAACAGAAATTAGACAAAACCAGGTGGGATTCTAATAAAATCCTAGTTAAGTTTGGTAATTATTGCTTATTGCATAGCATATAAAACATGTAAAACAAGTACTGGAATAGTATAGCTGAAATACTTCAGGCTGCTCCTTATTTGTAGTCACTGGCTTATTTCACTTCAAGGACATGGCTCATCCTTAAAGATGTTAAGCTACTCAGTAAGGCTCCAAGACTTTGCAAAGATTTGATCTAAGTTGACTCCTACGTCATGGCTTAAACCTCAACACTGTGTAAGTGCATTTTACATATTTATATGGTCACATTTAAATATTTCTATGCCTTTTCAACTCTGTTTGAGCAACTGCTTCTCAATGAGATATTTAAACATTTTATGCAATCTATTCAGAAATAATTTCCTCATTTGTTTGACATCCACTGCAAAAGATGGAGCTGGCCCCAATTACACATTATGTTTGTCTGAGCTGGTATTGCAGCATCAGCCTTTCAAAGAGCTGGAATGAGATAAGGTGCTAAAGACTCTATGATCTTACTTGTATTGTAGTTGTGTAATAGTTCCTTTCTACCTGCAATAAATAAAAACTTGTGAAGCTTGGAAAAGTAGCTCAACTTTAGCGTACAAACACAGTTTTTCTGATACAAGCCTCACAGCTTTGTGCGTTAATGTTCATCATGAAGGCAGTACTTGACTTTTCTTGTCCTCATTGGAGTCAGACAGTGATTTCCTGGAGTGAATTTTATTGAATGCTCACACCCTGGAATTATACCTCTTCTTCCACCATCATTTCCCATAAGTACTTGAAGGGGAGTAGCTTTGTTCCTAAGTAGCTCTTCTCACACTTTTGGTACTCAGATGTATTTCACCAAGTATAGGTTAAATACTGAAGGGGCACCAACTATATGGAAAAATAAAGCACTCGCTCTGCTTTCAGTAAAGTCTGGACAACAACCAAAGACAAAGGTCTATTTTAGTGAAATGGGATGTTGGCTAGAATCCTGCAGTTACTTAGTGGCCTGATAAAGAAAAAGAACAAATCCAGAAATCAAATCAGGTTCTCTCAAGCAGACAGTGAAGACTGTAACTCATAGCGCTTCATTGGCATTGACTTTCTATAGCTTTGCCATTTGTTATATTTTAGGTCATCAGTTCTCTGGAAGCTTTTTTTATTTTTTATCAGTTCTTCTGTACTTTCACTGATATGAGTGAATGTATTCTTTTTTGCCAATATAAGAGTGTTCCCTACAGATTCTTTTACTTAGAAACTTAGAAACTTGGAATCATAGAATAGCTTAGGTCAGAAGGGACCTTTAGAGGTTTTCTAGTCCAACCCCTGTTGCAATGACCAAGGACATCTTCAGCTAGATGCAGTTGTTCAAAGGAGAGTCCAGTCTGCCCTTGAATGTTTCCAGGATGGGCCATTTACTGCTTCTCTGGGAAACATGTTCCAGTGCTTCACCACCATCAATGTAAATTATGTCTTCCCTATAACTAGCCTCAATCAACTCTTTTAGTTTAAAATCATGACCCTTTTTCCTGTCACCACTGCCCCTGATAAATAAAATGTTTGTCCCCAATTTTTGTTTTGTTTTTTTTTTTTTTTTTTTTCTGACCTCCTTCAGGTACTGGAAGGCTGCTGTAAGTTTTCTCTGGAGCCTTCTCTTTTCCAGGCTGAACAATCCCAACTCTCTCAGCTTTTCCTCATAGGAAAGGTGTTCCTTCCATCCCTCTAATACTCTTAGTGGGCCACTCCTGAACCCACTCTGACATGTTGAGTACTCCAGAGCTGGAAGCAGTACTCTAGATGGAGTCTTACTAGAGCAGAGGCGCAAAATCACCTCCCTTGACCTGTTGGCCATGCTTCTTGTGATGCAGTCCAGGTTGGCTTTCTGGGCTTCAAGAGCACATTGCCAGCTCATGACCAGCTTTTCCTCTACCAGTCCCCTAAGCCCTTCTCAGGATTGTTGCTCTTAATTCCTTCATCCCCCAGCCTGTGTTGATATCAGGGGTTGCCCTGACCCAGGAGCAGGATCTTGCACTTGTTGAAACTCAGGACGTTCACATGGGCCCACTTTTCAGCTTGTCCAGGTCCCTCTGGATGGTGTCCTTGTGCCTCAGGCATGCCAACTGCACTACTCATTTTGGGGTGTCATCTCCAACCTTGTACGCTAAAGCCCACTGTTTATGTCACTGATGCAGATATGAAACAGTTTCAGCACAGACCCCTGGGGAATACCAGTCATTATTGATCTCCATTTGGACATCTAGCCATTCACCACTACTCTTTGCATGGTTACAAAGTAAGATTTATTTCAAATATTAATTAATTTTTAATTTTTAATTTTAGCTACAATGGAGTTCATATTTCATTGCAGTCACTCAAACATTTTAAAGCAATGTTAAGTACACAATGGTACAAAATGTTTCTGGCATTACCAAGACACACTGAGTGCTGTTATCTATTACAGTTTAATGAGTCTCAATAACTGGCTAAGAGGTAAATTGCACAATGAAGAAAAGCATAATTAAATGCTCTTTCTATGTAATCACACCATCCATTACTCATTAATAAAACTAAGACAATTTTAAAAGCTTTCTATCACAGTAAATTATTCGAGAAAAATAAAGATCATTTGAGATGAAAACTTGTTTTTATGTTTTGTTACATTATTTCTCTGAGTGTCTGCAGTCTGTCCTAGAAAAGGAACTCATTAGCCTTCTGAGAGGCGAAAGTCACAAAAGCACACCAAACCGCCATTATCCAACATTACCTCTTACATGTGGAAAAGAATGCAAGAAGTATAAATGACCCTCATGACAAAAAAACACAAGATGTCATGCACAGATTTTGTTATATAAGTGGAAGCGGTGGAATCAGTATCCCTGTAAGCATTCAGAAGCTGCGTAGATGAGGCCCTCAGTGATATGGTTTAGTGGTAGTCTTGGCAGTCCTGGGGTACCGGTTAGATCTGATCTTAAAGTTCTTTTCCAAACTAATCAATTCTATGCTAGTTGTCATGGGTTCAGCAGTCGCAGTCATTTTTCTCCTTCTTAGTAGTTGGTGCAGCGCTGTGTTTTTGACTTGTGGCCTGAGAACAGCGCTGATAAC
>JANRGW010005733.1:0-37174 GCA_024733675.1 Psilopsiagon aymara
TCCAAGGCCAGCTGGATGGCTTTCACCTCTGCAAACTGACTCGATTCACCCTCTCCCTCAGCAGTTTCTGCAACTTGTCGTCGAGGACTCCATACGGCTGCCTTCCATCGCCAATGCTTTCCCACAATATGGCAGGACCCATCAGTAAAGAAGGCATATTGCTTTTCACTTTCTGACAGTTCATTATATGGTGGGGCCTCTTCAGCACACAGCACCTCCTCCTCTGATGACATTCCAAAATCTTTGCCCTCTGGCCAGTCCATGATGACTTCTAGAATTTCTGGATGACTGGGATTTCCTATTCAAGCTCATTGTGTAATTAGTGCAGCCCACTTATTCCATACAGCATTGGTCGCATGATGTTTAGAAGAGACCCTGCCTTTGAACATACAGAAGAGCACAGGCAACCAAGGTGCAGGAGGAGCTGTGCTTCAGTGCCAATCACTTCCGAAGCAGTTCAAACCCCTTCATAGGCTGCCAGTATCTCCTTTTCAGTTGGGGAAAGCTGGCTTAGACCCTCTGTATCCCTGACTCCAAAAGCCATGGGGTCAACCTTTGACTCTGAAGCTTTCTGCCAGAGGCTCCAGGTAGGACCTTTCTTCCTGTCTGTGGTGTAGAGTACATTTTTTATATCTGGCCTGGTCTGGACTCCTGCATGAACTATCTCTCGTTTGATTTGCTCAAAGGCTTGTTGTTGCTCAGGGCCCCATTTTAAATCATTCTTCTTCCAGGTCACATGATAGAGAGGGCTTACAATCAAACTGTAATTCGGGATGTGCATCCTCCAGAACCCCACAACACCCAAGAAAGCTTGTGTTTCTCTCTTGTTAGTTGGTGGAGACATTGCTGTTATCTTGTTGATCACATCTGTGGGGATCTGGCGATGCCCATCTTGCCATTTTCTTCCCAAAAATTGAATCTCCTGTGCAGGTCCCTTGACCTTACACTGTTTCATGGCAAAATTGGCTTTCAGCAGGGTTTGGATTATTTTCCTCCCTTTCTCAAAGTCTTCTTCCACTGTATCGGCCCACACAATAATGTCATCAATTGACTGCAGGTGTTCTGGAGCTTGCCCCTGTTCCAGTGCAGTCTGGATCAGTCCACAGCAGATAGTAGAACTGTGTTTCCACCCCTGGGGCAGTTAGGTCCAAGTGTACTGGGCACCCCTCCAAGTAAAAGCAAACTGTGGCCTGCACTCTGCTGCCAAAAGAATCAAGAAAAATGCATTGGCAATATCAGTTGTGACATACCACTTGGCTGCCTTTGACTCCAGTTCATACTGAAGTTCTAGCACGTCTGGTACGGCAGCACTCAAGGGTGGTGTGACTTCATTCAGGCAACGATAGCCTATTGTTAATCTCCACTCTCCACTAGATTTTCTCAGTGGCCATATGGGGTTATTAAAGGGTCCTACTGATCACTCCTTGACTCTCCAGTCTACAGATCAGCTTGTGGATGGGAATCAGGGATTCTCGGTTGGTGCAATATTGCCACCGGTGCACTGTTGTGTTCGCGATTGGCACTTGTTGTTCTTCGACCTCCAGCAATCCCACAACAGAAGGATCCTCTGCGAGACCAGGCAAGGCAGACAGCTGCTCAATTTCCTCTGTCTCCAGAGCAGCAATACCCAAAGCCCATTGGTACCCTTTTGGGTCTTCGAAGTACCCTCTCCTGAGGTAGTTTATGCCAAGGATGCGTGGAGCCTCTGGACCAGTCACAATGGGGGACTTTTGCCATTTCCTCCCAGTCAGGCTGATTTCAGCCTCCAGTACAGTCAACTCTTGGGATTCTCCTGTCATTCCAGAAATAGAAATGTGTTCCACCACTTGACAACTTGATGGCATCAGGGTACACTGTGCACCAGTATTTACTAGAGCCTTATACCTCTGTGGGACTGATGTGCCAGGCCATCTGATCCACACAGTCCAGTAAATGCGATTGCCTCCTACCTCCACCTGGCTGAAGACAGGGCCCCTCTAATAGTCATCACATTGGTCACTCACGCCTTATTGACAGGGATTAGTCTTTATCATGGAGCTGGATTAAAATCAGCTCTTCCACTCTGTCTGGGAACCTGCTCACCAGAGACTGAAGCCACAGCTTTCATGGGATGTTCATCCTTGACCTTTGTTCTCTTCAGTTCACACACCCGCTCCTACAGAGCTGAGGTAGGTTTTCCATCCCACTTTCTCATGTCTTCTCCATGATCCTGCAGGTAAAACCCTAGGGTGGCCCATGGTGTATACTTTCTATGTCTTCTCTCTCAAGCAGTAGGATCCCTTTTGTTAATAGCTGAGATGTGTGTTGGTACACATGGGGAACTGGATAGATCAGATAGATTATCTCTCAATTGTTTGAACTCCTGGGACAGTTTTTCCACAGCTGAAATGATGGAAGGGATGAGATTGTCTTTGAACATTCAGAGTTTATGAATCATTTCATCCACTGTTGGTGGTATTGCATCATTCCAGGTTATTGCTGCCAATGACTGGGCATATAATGACAGTGCATTCTGTGTAAATTTCTGACACATGGGTCATGTACATTTGACTTCATCTGGATCTGTAGGTCCTTTCCTAGCATCCTGCTTGCAATAGATTATCTCTACAATGGCTGATTCCCTCAGAGACTGGATGCCTTTCTCTAGAGTAGTCCACTTGGCCAACCGACTCATAACATCGTCCTGGCATGGAAACCTTTCTTTCACAGCTGCCAAGAGCCACCTCCAAAGGCTGAGGGACTGTTTCTCTTTTGCAATTGCTTTGTCCATTCCCCCCTTCCCTAGCAAGACATCCTAGCTGCTTGGCATCTCTTCCTTCTAGTTCATGACTGTCGGCCCCTTTGTCCCAGCATCTGAGCAACAGGGTGATGATGTGCTCCCCTGACTGACAGCTAAAATCTTTTCACATATTCTGTAGCTCAGTTGAGGTCTGGTGTCGAGAAGTCACCCTTAATCTTCTTCTTCCTCTGATTTGCATACAATAACTCCTGGTCAGGTGCTGTCACTGGTGAGTACTTTGTTTCTTCATCTTGCTTCACCTTTCTTGCCTCATTTTTGCTTTTCCCCTTGTGTACAGGGCAACCGGTATCGGTACGAATTGGTCCTCTGGTTTAGCTGCAGTGATTATCACTGTGGTCGGAGTGGTTGCAGTATCTCTTGTCAGGGTTTGGATAGCTGCTGTACTTGGAGTTGGAGTAGCTGTGTTATCTGTTGAGGTCAGATTTTGAGTAGCTGCTGTACTTGTCACTAGGGTTGGTGTAGGTACTGTATTTGGAGTTGGAGTAGCTGCTGTATTTGATGTTAGAGTAGCTGCAATGTTGGTTGCTTTGCCATCAGATCCAGAGACTTTTTCCCCTTTGAAGGTGCTGGATAGTGTTGAACAGGGCTCTGTGAGCACAGGCCAAGCCCCAGTACATTGCCATGATTTGTTTATCTCTAGTGTGACCAGACTGACAACACACCTCCTTTAAGTGTTTTACTGATTTTTCTGGATTTTGCACTTGTTCAGTGGTGAAGCTCCAAAGCACTGGAGGGGCTCACTGACCTAGATACTTGCCCATACTATCCTGCACACCCTGTCAACCATGATTGTCCAGCCTTGGGGAAATTCTCTGGGTCCTCCTATATCATCGCCTAACCCTAGACAAGGTCCAAACCTGAGTTTGCCTAGCTCTTGAGATCAGAAGAAATGATCACGGGTAAACCACACTCTGTATGTGTGCCAACATGGTGATCCCCATCACAATTAGCAGGCAGGTCTCAGGGGTACTCAAAGGCCATTCAAAACCTTCCAAACTCTCAAATGAAGCTGTAAACGGTCTGGTGGGGGAGCTGGGAAGGTAAGGGAATGTCTCCTTCACAGGTTGACCAATGAGCAGAAAAAAATATGCAATTGCTAAACACTTCTATTTTATACCTCCCAAAGTATAGAGGTGGTGACCACACTGGGAATGCAAGCCAGATCAGTTTCCTAATCAGTGATTCTATTGTATTACACATCATTACCATAAAGTACAATGGAAAAAGAACCTTAGCCCAAGATCCCTAGCCGATAAAAGCTTACATAGCAAATACTGGTGGTAAGTATGTTACAACGTGTTGAAACTCCGAGATCAAGAGGAACAACTTTGAGAGGCAATAAATCAGCATTGTGAGGAGTGACTATTAATCCGAAACAATGAATGCTTATCACAAATACAATAAGACACACTCTCATCAGATCTGTCGTTATCTCAACTCTTTGTGCCCCAGGTTGGGTTCCACCAAGAACTGTCATGGTTTAAGTCCAGCTGGCAACCCAGAAACCACACAGCCATTCTCTCACTCCCCCCTCTTTCTCCTCCCCACTCCCAGAGAGATGGGGAGTAGAATCAAAAGAATGTAACTCTCACAGGTTGAGAGAAGAACAGTCCAGTAACTGATGTATAACACAAACCACTACTGCTACCACCAATAACAATAATGATAAGGGAAACAACAAGGGAAGAGAACACAACCGCTTACCAACTGCTGACCAATACCCAGCCTGATCAGATCAGTGTTCTAGCCCTTCTGGGTAACTGTCTCTTGTTTACATAGTGGGCATGATATGCTGTGGTATGGAATACCTCTTTGATCAGTTTGGGTTCAGTGTCCTGTCTCTGCTTCCTCCTGGCTTCCCCTCCTCCCTGGCAGAGCATGAAACTCAGAAAGTCCTTGGTCAGAGTAAACACTACTGAGCAACAGCTGAAAGCATCGGTGTTATCAGCACTGTTCCCAGGCCGAAAGTCAAAACCACAGCACTGCACCAGCTACTAAGAAGGAGAAAAATTGCTGCTGCTGCTGCTGAACCCAGGACAGATTGTCACTGAGTCTGCCCATATGCGTGCTTCGCTGCTGGTGTTTATTCCATTTCAGGATTTCCAGCATATCTTAAGCCAAGGGAGTAATGTATTATAATTTGCTGATGTCTGTATGACAGCATCTTTGCACAACCCACTGCACAGAGGCATCTTCTCTGGACAAAATAATAGTTCCAAATTCCTAAAAAGAAATTTTAATTGAAAAAACAAATAGAAAAAGAAATAAACGAATAAGTCTACAGTGGGCTGAGAGTATTCACCAGTGTTCAATTAAGAAAACACCTGCTGTTGCTGAGCTTTTACTGTTACTCAGAAGTCAGGTCAGCTTTGAAAGGAAAAGGATCTCAGGTGTAGAAAAGCATGAGAAATAAGTTTTCACTGACCTTAACCTAAAGGTACTATTCTTATCTATAACATTTCTTTGCTTTTCTTCTCCTGACTCACTACCTGCATGTGTTGCTATTTGAGAGGAACAGATATATACGTATATGCTAGAAAGAATGCTCCACATACACTACAGTGTATGGTAACAGTCTTAATCATTTCAATGATGTTGCAAACATTCTGTTCAAGATAGTTATTCTTCCTGAGTGTAACAGAGAGTGGATTAGACTTAGCATATTTGTCAACAAATTAGCTGAAATATAAACATGTGGTAATACTGTCCTGAAGCTGAGCTTCCAGCGACCTCACCTTTTTCTCACTGCAAACATTTCTTAGTTTCCATCCTGCAAAAAGCTTTTCTTCCTGTGCTCCTTTGCTGAGTGATGCCTTTTGTGTTCCCCTTTTTATTGCACTTAGACTTACATGATTCTTCTCACAGAAACCTAACCAAACAAAGCATTTCTATGCTCTGAAGTGGGTGCCAACTTACACAAGGTGAAATTCACTGTGCCTTGAAGAGATTATATCCCAGATATCTCAGCTGACACCTTTTTTAGTGCTACGCACCAATGCATTAGAGAAAAATGTTCTGTTCATATTTCAGAGGTTACGTTTCAAGGATCAGAAAGGAGGACATTAAAAATGAGTGGTCAGGCACAATGTTTCTCTTTCTCAGTGATGCACTAAGTGAAATTCTGATGTCTTTTGCTTCTGAGCAGGGAGTAAGGAGCAATTACCTAATTGTCTAATTACGGAAACTATGTGCAGGCACCATAGTGTTTGTCTTAAAAACAGACCTCCTCTCATTGTCAATAAAACTGAATGACTATGTTCACTTCTCCTCATCACCTCCCATTAAGCATTTGTATTCAATTAATCACTGACATTTCCTGGATGTCATTTATAGCTATGACACTGACCTCCTCTTAGTTTACCTCCTTCTATAAAATGAGTGGCAAGCAAAACACACCTCTTTCTTTTTGACATCAGCTCAGAATTTCAAGAAGTTCAAAACCAAGCAAGTAAAAGACAAAATATTTGTGATTGAAGTCAGAGTATTAAGAGAGAGTGGACAACTCTAAAGAAACTTTGGGGAACTTTATTTTTGGCAGGTAAGACTCACTAACTGTGCTTGCAGAATGTGCCTTTTAAATCCCAGAACATATGAGTCATTCCTCCTGTCTGGCTCATGGGAAAAGGCTAGGGAGGAATAGTTTCTGAAACACAAAAAACCAGAGACAAAATAACATCTGGTTAGTGTGTTATCTAAAGCAGAAGCATGGAGGGTAGCACACAGCATTGTTACACTGGCCTAAATACTTTGGCTCTGTTATTTTTTCTGTCTTCTTCAGCAGCTTAAGGTGAGGGGGAAAGCTTCTCATACACTTCTTCTAGTCACTGATGATTTACTTCATTTGCTGAAGTGCCATTCCACCTTGGCACTGTGTGGCAGTAGTGTCGCAGCCATTCAAAGGAAAAGCAGAAGTGTTAAAGCCTATTATTTTTCTAAAGCAGGTTATTTCAGGTTTGGTTTTTGGTTCATTGGTTTTGGTTTGGTTTGAGGGTCTTGGATTTTTTTTTGGGGGGGAGATGGTTGGGTTTTTTTGTTGGCTTTTTTTGTTGGCTTTTTTTTTCTTTTCCCTTTCTTTTTTTGTCTGGTGGGATTGTTGTTTTTTTGGTTTGTTTTTGTTTTTTTTTTTTTTTTTTCCGTAACAGCTATTTCAAAAACAGATGCAAACCCTAAAAGGATGCTATAATGATTTTTATCTTATACCTATATATTTTATTTTGACACAGTCATGCATGGATTTTTATCTTGGGATCACTTGCTCCAGTATAGTTAGTGCTTGAATGTGATTCTCAAGATCACCAACGCTATTCTGACACCTAGCTAGAGCACTCTTTTTCCCAGTCAGAAAAATACATGTTAAACACCCAGAAACGGTTGATTTTAAATTTAAAATTTCCTTTCTCTTTTCTTTTCATACCTTTTTCTTTTCTACCTTTGATGTACCACATCTATATTCTCTAATTCCTGAGTTTCACGTTTACTGAGCTTGAGATTTATTTTATTATATTTTTGTCATGAATTATTGATTAATTTCTAGCCTACCTCATTAAAAATGCAGAAGGAAAATTTTGAATCTTCTAAAGGAGAAGTTTGAATGGGTCACTGCACAGGATTAATCTTATACTACAGATTCTGTTATGAGTAGGAAAATCTTTTCATGCATCTGTAGACATACATGCAATATGTGGTCAATGTCAGCATATCTCAGAATTGTAGCAAAATAATTATTTTGTTAAATCCAATTGTTCTGGTTTCCTAGTTTTGAAAAGCAAACATCCAAGGTTCAAATCCTAGATATGAAGAGCAAGCATCAGGGACAAAGTCATATTACGAGGACTCTTTAGGGGAAAGCACCTGAACAGCACCTGCTAACCTGTTCCAATGGAAAAAAAGAGAGAAAGGAAGTGTGGGCTGGAAGCCATACCTCTGCCTCAAGTTTAATGGAGCACAGGTGTTCATGAGAAAGGTTCCTGAGACTGTTTACAGTCACTGGCTGTGGTGGACTAAAGAGGCCTGAATTTTGAAGAAACTCTCACGATTGCACTCTGGAGTTCCTATTACCTGACAGCAATGATGGAGACAGCAGGGAATGCTTCAGGGAACATCTAAACAGAATCCCTGCTAAATTGCTGGGCAGTTAATTATTTATTTCTTCATAGTATCGACTTCTTTTTCCATATGGGCTGAGGTAATATATAGTCCACCCTCCTATAATGCCTATTTCATTCCTTATAAATATTTGTTAAGCTTGTTCTTTGTCACACTTTTTCTCTAAAAAGCCAGGGCATTTTCCGAGGAAATACTCAAGCTTGTATTTCTTATAAATTCCTTCAGTGCAAAACATGTGACAGACATTCTATAGAAAATTTAATGGATTTGCCTGTTTATTGCCCCTGGACTTTCTAAGCCAAAGCAAGTCACATTTACTAGCATTATTATGGACAACTCTGTTCACACACACAAAAGAAACATATCACCTGGTAACCAGTGTCTATGGAAAGAAAGCTTTCACAGAGCTGGAAATGCATTCAGAAAATTACATGCTTTATCTCTTGTCTTGACTTCTGACTGTACATTTCTCTCTGATTCTGATCATATTGCATGTCACTGGTGTAAAGCACAGATAAATGTTTGTTTGCTGGTTTTGAAGATTCAATCAAAAAGGACAGCCCGGTTTATAGCACCCACTAAATAAAAGAAAGCACTGAGTCATCTGGGAATTGTCACAGGTGAAAAGCCCTCACTTGAAACAAATACAGTTACGCTCAGTTTGTTAAATCACCTTACGAACTGTAAGGAATGACCTGTGCCCTCCACTAGAAAGTGCATGGACTCTACAAATGCCTTTACCCTGATGAAAGGCTGTTTTGCATTGCACCAAGTTCAGTGCCTGGTCATTTTTCAGAGGTGTTTTGTTTTCTTTTGTTTTGTAGTGTGGTGGGTTTTTTTGTTTGCTTTTGTTCCAGGCTTGTCAGTTCCATCAATCATAGCTAAATTTTCTGGGCTGCCTGAGTAGTCACCTGCAAGATAGTTTGCCTGAGATTTAACTCTGCTATCACTGCCTCTGTTAGCATCTGTATTTCTTTCCACCTCTGTGATCCTTGTTATGATATATTTAACTGCTTTTTAACTGCTTTAACTGTTTCATAAAACTTCTCGCTGCTCTTGTAATGTGTTTCCTGCTGCTAAAAAACAAATATCAATAAGTGTAGCTATCAAAACCAACAAAATGCTGGTTTTAATCTGGTCCTGGGGGGACACATTGGCACATTTGAAGATGAGTATAATTAAAATTCACACAGAAGAGAAAAATCAATATACATTTTTATTCATACTTGTTTTAAGTGCTACACACATTTGCACATAGACTTCTCTGCGTAAGCTTAGGAAAGGAACAAAGTCTTCCGGTGTCGCAAGAAGAAGGCATTTTGTAACAACTGTCTTTGGCTGCAGCTAGGAGAGTTGAAGCACGTGCACAAAATGTATGGAGTTTATGCTGAGAAAGGGCCTGGAATGTCATCAGTACCAGTCTGGGGTTACCTTTTCTACAATAGTTGTACAAAGCTGCTGCTTTTGCCTGGTTATAACCAGTGGAACCTCTAAGCAGGTTCACTGTGTGTAGCTGATTTAATGAGCAGTGACAGATGCACTGAGAGCTGCTAGCAGGTAGAAATGTTACTTCTTATGGGGTCCATAGTTTTAACAAATCTCCAAGGTTACAAACACCAAAAAGCAGAGTGTTTGTCTTGTTCATTGTCTCAGAGAAATAGCAAAGAGAAGCAGGCTGGCAGACGGAAGAATATATTAAATCATTCTGTGTTTTTTTTGCTTCCAGCTGGGTGTTTGCTGCTAGCTGTGCTGTACAGAGTGCTGGGTGTAGAGTCTGTCTATCTTAGGTATGTCACCTGCTTTTGTGTGAGTGACAAGCAGATAAGCCAAAGCAGGGCGCAAGGTAAGACCCAAATCTGACTCACACATTGCCTCTTCAGCTTCAGACCTCAGCCAAATGGAGAATAATTCAAATTGCTGATACTTCCCACATATTCAATGCTTCAAGTCTCCTTTTCTTACCTGAAACTAAATCTGCACTACCATCATATTGCTATATACATGGGCCAGCATGTGTATGTCCCAGCCACAGGCTGCTCTTGTCAGATGTGGGTACCATTTGTACATCCTCCTGTCATGCTACCAGTGTTGCAGTTGATAACATTGTCTTCCAGGGAATATGACTTCCATCAATAAAAGAACGTTTGGAAACTGGCAAATAATGTTGGTAGCATTTGGTTTTGTTTTTTTTGTTTGATTTTTTGGTTGTGGGTTGTTTTTTTTGGGGGGGAGGGGGTGCTTGATTGCTTTTTTGTTTAAATGTTTGCCTCTTTAAGCACATATCTGCTGTGAAGAACTGTGGAAATGCAAAGATCCCCTAATTTAGACATTACTAGCACTTCAGAATCACTGTTTCTTGCATAAACAATGATGACCATCTCTCTGTGAATAAGATGTGAGGTAGCAGAAGAATACAGAAGAGAAAAATACAATCTTGCTCAAGAGAAATATAAAGTATACAGGGGAGATCTGAGAGACGAAGTGGATATTTTTTAGCTGATGCTAATGTGGCAGTTAAATTAGGAGCCTAGGTAGATGTTAGCAACACTGTGCTTCATTTCTCTTTTCTGATTCATATCCCATCACCGAGAAATGCATCCTGACTTTTACCGCAGCTGAACATCAGAAGTCATTATTGAACTGAATTACAATTTATCTGTATTCAGACAGTATTGAAACAGGCTGCTAACTACACAAACCCACATTAGTAACCTGATTTTGGGATGATAATTTTGCAAATGCTGTTTTAAAAGTGTCTGTGAATCCAGTAGTTCATTTGTAAGGTTGGGACAATGCTGCATTAAAAAAGTACTATGGAGATTATTTAAATAATATTAAAGTATTTTAAGACAAATAGTAGTCTAAAAAGCATTAAAGAAGTGGAAAGAGGTGATAATCTAGTCACCCAGTAATTGGAAGTTTTCTTTCAAATAGAATTACATTCTTGAGTATGATTATTTTGAGAGGGTAACTGTCCTAATAAAGTATGGAAATTTCTCACATCTTGTACAGTTCAATATATTTTATATAGTGTGATGCTCAAGTTATTTTATTGGAGATGAACATCTGTTACTATTTATTGGGTGAAGAATATATGATGTAGGCTGCTCTGGCTAAGTGCATTTGGTAGTTGTCAGTTCAGATCTCAGGACAAATAATTCCAGAGTCGGTTGCGTGGAATGCATTCTGATACTACAGTTTCTAAATAGAAGAGAAAATGAAGAGGCTCCACCTCTCAACCCAACAAAAAAACTCCACAATCTTAGCTGACTGCAGAGAGAGAACAAAAGATGGCAAAAATTTAATTATTGTCAATGGCCTTGGGGCATGTGATGGAAGGGCTGCACAACTTCCAGGTGCCACTCAGCCATGTGCCACTCATTGCTTTGACATCCCTCTGTGCTGTTGGGGTGGTATTAATCTTAGGGGATATTTCCTGGTTCCTTTCCAAGCTTCATGAAATTGGCAAGCAAATGTTGGAATAAGTAGAACCATCTCAATTACTTCTGCCAAGTGTTACTCAGGCGTTCTTTGGCACAGATGATAGTCCATGGGCATGTTTTAATCTAGGTAAACCACTTGCGGTTTTCTGTTTTAAAGAGGAATTTCTGTACACAGTGTTATTTTCCTTGTATTTTATTGGAATTCAGTATTTCGATGTATTTGTTTTATAACTAAGTATTTGTTTGGAAAAATACTTGGCTTGGGAATTAAAATCTTATTCTACTTCCCCTGCCACTTATTTTCAATATGCTATACAAATGACGGTGGCAGGCAGAGGACCTCAGTTTGAAAGTCAATGTATGACTCCTTTGGGCACTCCTGCATGCCTGAGTTGAACTTCACAGGAAGAAAAGGGAATGAAGCACGAGCCTCACACTCCCTCAGGGAGGGCTCCAGATAGGAGTTTATCACAGAAAGAGAAACCCTACAACCCCATCTCCCATCCCTCCCCAGATAGCCTTTTGAAAGTGATAACTGGAACAGTGGTCACTGTTAAAATACATAAAATTTAAATGTACACTTTCTTTCTGGATTGAGTTCCCAAAAAGAATTTTGGCAGTAATCTGTTTAATGTCTGGATCCTGCATAGGTATTGGGATTTGGGATGTTCTGTCTAATTAAGACAGAAACCGTTTTGATGCATCCAGCGCAGAGCAGTGTTAGGTTATAATTCTGAAAAGCAGAAAGACTCTGAAGGATCCTGATTACTAGCAGTTGAAAGAATTATTTTTCAAAATAATAGACTTTTATTTTGATGTCTAAATTTCGCCCTACTCCAGCGTGAAGTGATTAGGAATCTGAATGAGCAGCAGGAAGATTTGCAGATATTTCATCCAACTGTAGTACCCTGAAGAAGATTGTAGCATCTTTTTGTACCTTTCAGTGTCCTACACCTGTGACAAATCTTCTTTAACAGAATTGCACACTACTGGCTGTCTCCCATTATGTTTCTACATCAACCCAGGTCAGAACTTTCTCTATAAGAATAAAAACCTGTAAGCATCATCTTCACAATGATTATGATTGTCTTGCCTCACACAGGCAATCCTTACTGCAGACATTCCACAACAGTCCCAGAGAGCACCACACAGAGTCATTACATTCTCTGCCGTGCCTTGTCTTCAGGTTCTGATGTAATGATGTGTATTGTCTGATGCACTAAAAAAAACCTTTTTTTTTTGCCTTTTCATGATTCGCATTAGGAAATAAACAAAAATTTAATTTTTAAGATATAAGTAAAACTCAAGAAGTAGAAGAAGAAGAAGAAGAGGAAGATGGAGGTAAGACTTAAGAGCAGAATTAATTACCTTTGAGCAAAAAGTGCATTTTTTGGACCATATCTAGCTACTTATCAGAAAGCAAGATGAGCTGCAGAGACCCAGACTGCATTTTTTTAAATGGAAGTGGTACTGATAGATTAAAGTTATAGTGCTTAGATCAGTATAGTTAAAGAGAATGTGAAGAAATTTATGTACTTTTTCATTTAAGTATACATTCATATGTATACAAATGCATAATCAGTCGCATTAAGAAAACAATTACAAGGGCCTACAAAACACATGGTGACATTTAGACAAAAAGAAAATAAGCATCTTTAGGCAAACCAATTTGTAAGCCTAGCTGTGACCAGTGGAGCCTTATACACTCTCACTATCTGCTAACAACTTGCCTAATATACATCTGATAGCTGAATGGGATATCGTAAAATAAGCAACAAAGCTTTGCAATCCAAAATGGTTGAACAGGGGTGTTCATCTATCTGTTAAGCCAATCTGAGCATTTTTCCTTTCCTAGCTGTGAACATAATTGGGAAACTGTGTTAGAATCAAGCATCAAAGGGCTTCTGGGCTATCCAGAAAGCAGCTAGTTGCTTCTTAGAAGTCTGAGGAACAATGGAATCAGAATACATCTGCAAGAGACTATGCTGAAAGTATGAATTTTTGACTTTTTAAGTCTGAATAAACATCTACTATTTTCTCAAAGATTAGAAAAAATCCTCTTACCCAAGTTGGGGCCAAAATGTGTTGCCCTGATTCATGCAGGTTGTGGAAGCCATGAAGAAGAAATCCCACAGAATCCCACTCAACCCAGCTTGCCCCATCACTCTAGGGATAACCTATTTCTGTGGAAAGTTCTAAGGAGCAATTCAAACACATTCAGCAGTTTAAATTAAGAAAGAGAAAAAAAAAAGCAAACTTTGAAAGGCCTTGTGTCTGCAAATAAAAAAGACAAATAAATTATGAGCATGCCGAAGTTCAAAGAGCTATTGCTTGCACAGATGCCCAACAGAGACTGCATAACATTGTCAACGCATTTGGAAAATTTTATGAATTTTGGAAAAATAAAATAATTTGACAGGGTCATATCCAGGATGCAATGAATCAAGAATAACAGAATAAACTAACTGGGTTATGGGATAATCAGACTCATACAAGAATAGTGAAATCATAACATATCTATCCTTGCTGAGCAGACAGCAGGCAAGCATTACTGTCAGAACTGGGTTAGAGTGAGAAAAGCTACTCTTGTGACTTTAAATAACTCTTCTTTTAGCCTAAAACATAACCTTTCTTTTCTTTTGAAGACAGATTCTTCATCTCTCACTGCGTAAGCTCACTAAAGTCAACAAACGCACAAAAACCACAGCCAAATTAGACTCACAATTTTGTGCCCAGCTTGTCGGAAGGTGTGGCCTCAATATTAGTGCTCCTGTGGGAGATGCTTCCTGGTCAGCTTGAACAGTGTGGTGTAAAACTGACCAAATCCATTGTGAATGGACAAAATCACTATTATCTCTTTGTGGCTTGTGGCATTCTTGGCAATTTTTAGACGTGCTTTTGGCCACCAAAATGGTATGCAGAATAGCAGCGTGCTTCCTAAATATTCTTAATGTGCCAGCTTTGGTACAACAGCTTGTTAACCAATTATGTATTATTTCAAACTTTTCAGCATATTTAGATTTGAAAAAAAAATAAAATATTGGTAAGTCCTAGTAAGCCCTAGTGTGTGCAATTTCTAATCTTCACTTGTAATGATATGACAATGATAAAAATCAGCCTCAGTTTGACTACCCAAAGTCATTACAATATCTTAAGATTATGTACAGCCTAAACACCAGTGGGCTAGTGTTTTAAAGTGGAAAAGCTCTGATGACTTTTTGTCACACAGTTAAATTGATTTGCCAAAGGACAAATTTCTCCAGCGCTATCATTTATCTATATGCCATACAAAATCTGTGTGGGTAGTAGTAAATAACTCCTGATTCCAATTACCTTAATGAAGCTGCTGGAACTCAGTAGAGATCAGAAGCAGTTCCATGGAAAACTTGTGCAGTAACAGCAAGCAGGATCAGCACTTTTAGTCTGAAAATGCTGTTACTCCAGGAAGCCATTGCCAGTCTGTTTTTAAAGGAAAAAGACAAAAAGGCAGTTTGGCAGGCCGCAGGCAGACAGTGTGCTCCTGTTGCTTACCTCATGTAATATTCTTACCTTCTACCTCCCAATAAAAAGTCCTTGTTCAGCTAATGTTATTTCCTTTATATATTCTGAAATAGCACACAACCTTACATATACAGCGTAATACTTATCTAGTGAGGTTTTTCTCAGATTACCACCCACTGGGTGTGTATCCTCATGAGAAAAGTAATCATAGAATAGTTAGGGTTGGAAAGGACCTTAAGATCATCTAGTTCCAGTACCCCTGCCATGGGCAGGGACACCCCCCATATCACTCAAGGCTATGTCCAACACCCTCCCATCATTTATTCCATTATTAGAGAAGCTTTTAAGGCTAAACAGGGTGTACAAGCATACACAAGAGCTCTATAGTTGGTTTTGAGGTCTTGGTAGTTTGTTTTAGTCTGAATTTAATTCCAGCATGGGACATTAAGAAGAGGGAAGAACTACACCTTATATTCCTGTTCTTGCTGATTTTAATGCCCCAAACACTGTCTCATTGCCGCTAATCTAAGAGCTTTATGAGCTGAACTGCCAGGTAAATAAAGTCCTGCTGGTACAAGCCACTAGCAAAATGACTAATTTCTACCCTTTTTTATTTTCTCCTCAGCAGGGAGCTGGATACTACATAGCTTTTCTTTGGATGTTTCTGGAGAAGTATATAACAAATATGTCATCCACCATCATGGATCACGATAATATCACATAGCTACAAAAAATATATGCATACCATTATGTCAAAACTGACAATGCAAATGAAATTACCTCCTTAGTATTGCCCATTTAACTGCGAGGACTTGCATGTCACATGTACTTAACAATATTGTGTGTCATTATCGCATAGAATATGATTGATTATACACATGGTCCTTCCTACAAATCATCCTTAACTGTCATTTTCAATACACAGTTTACTCCTTACACACCTGATCTAAGAAATTATAAGATTATTTGAGCACATTAAATAACCTTGCTTCTGAAACACAATGGTACCTTAGAGCTCAGCTGTACCAAGCCGAATGCACTGGGGTTTTTTTGGTTGGTTGGTTGTTTTTTTTTTAATGATGTGACTGTTTTTAAGACTCTTCTGCAAAAGAATGATTTTATTCTAATGATTAATAGCCTGCGTGTTCTCCTTTCTGTCTGGTGGGAATTGCATGTCACATGCAGGAATTAACCACATCCAAAAAACATCCCAATTTTATCCTCCTTTAAACTGCTTAGGGGAGGACATTAGGCATAATGAGAACTGCTTTCAAATGTAATGTCAGAAAAACTGTAGCTGCTTCATCCTGGAAATCCTACCTATTGGCAACGTTTGTAGTGATTAAGTCAAATAATCTGAGGAAAGTATGCAAACTAGCTCTTTACTATAAGATTAAATGAAAGCTGGCCTGTGCAAAAGTCCTGAACTTGACATTTACACTAGTTCAGTTTTATTATTTCTATTGCCATTAGCACTGATATTTGTATTTAGCTTACATCAGGCTGTACTCTGTACTGTGATAGACTCATACAGTCTCCTAATAAAGGTAGGCCTACTAAAATGTCTTTAATGAAGTTCTTCCTTTTAAATGGGAATCCGAATGCTATTGCAATCATCATAGAAAAAAAAAGTATTACACCTTTAAAATACAATAAATTTTTTTTCTATATCTAGAAAACAATACAATGTGATGGACATTCAACGGCTATTGTATTCACAACCATTTTGGCTTAGCAAGAGTAAGTAAAAGGACACAAACAGGTATCTCAGCATGTGGAAACAGCTTCTCCTTTAATGGGTGCGCAAATGTACACAAATTTGTCCTTTTATCCCCACAGACATCTGCTGTATACATACATTTCTGTTCACCAGTTAGAGATGCTACAGCATGCTCTGAAATGCTTATGTACATCATTAGCATTGAGTTGACATCATTTTTGTGGTACAGTGTCACTGAGGTTTATCAAATGTTAACTTTACATGGAAAACCACAGTCTGACCTCAGTAAGATGCTTGTTGCCTTGTAGGCAAATAGTTCCCACTAACACAGTAATTTGGTATAAGGTTACGCATATTGCTTTGATGAAAGTATCATGTGTCCTCCTTACATTCGTAATAAACTTATACAATTATATCCAAAGTGCTGTGCCTATGTTCCTTATAAATATTCTTCTGTGCCTGTCAATAACATGCACCCTCTTTAAGACCTCTCAAAAGTCTTTCCATCTGAAGAAATCCACAGCCATTTTTTCCTGAAGGTCCAGGACAAACAAGGACATTGGTAGTTTTAAGATGGTTTTAAAATGGTTTTAAAATGGTGAAAAAAAAGCAGAGTGTTTTGTCCAGAAAACCTGAGAAATAACCACGTTCTTCCTATAATAAAACTGATTAAGAAAAAAGAGACAGCATGCCTATTTTTTCAAAGGTTTAGTTTTTTTCCCTTCCTTTTCAATTCTATGATTCTGTGTTACTATCCCTCCCTTGTAAACATGACATAAAAAAAGAATAAAAAAATGATAGAGAACAGAGGGAGGAAAAAGGAAATGAAAGAGAAAGGTAACAGTTAATTGGAAAGTGTCATATTTAAAAATTAACAATTTAAACTTATTTTAAATGGAATATCATCTTATCTGATTTGCTGTCATGAAAAATAATAATGAAATAAATATTGCCTCTAGACCGTACTATAGAAAATCTGGTCTCAATTTGCAAGCAGATTGAAGCCACTCATGTTTAAATTGATTGAGATTTGAAGCCATTTGGACCAGGATGGCCTTTGAGTAGAAGTAGAAGCAAAAAAAAAAAGCTACTGTAGGTAATGAATCATTTATAAATAAGGATTGAGAGCCTTTAGTAAATAAAAAAATAATTCATTTCAAGAGGCTAAAATTGAATAATAAAGTAAATACTGTTTGAGGTAATTTCATCAGTTATTTTAATGAACATTACTGTCAAAATTATCTCCCTTACTTGGAATGAAATAAGAAAACCTGTATATTAGCTAAATGTGACTCAAACAGGTGATGGGAATAAGAATGAATTTTATGATATAAAATTAAGACATAAAGAACAGAACAAACTTTGAGACCTAATCTACTCTCATAAATACAGTTATTCAATATAGAATAACAACAACATATATACACAACCATTTCAAGATATGTATGAATATTTGATAAAGTACATCATAAAATTTTATATAATTTCTATAACTGATACATGCACCAACTGACCAGTAGCACTTTTTGCTGTGCTTTGAAATGAAAAACAGAAAGGGATAACAAAAGGTTAGTAGGGAAGATGAAGCAGATTTACAAGTAAACCAAAAGTGCGTTTGTCCTGAAAGCAATAATTGACTAGAGAATTGTCAATATAAAAGAGGTGAAGAACTTTGTGAAAAGTATGCTCTGCCTCATTTTGGTAAATGAAATAATGCAATTACTGAAATTAAAAAGAGCTATGAAAAAAACAAAGGGAAGGACATAGAGGCATGAGCTGATTTTAATATAGCATGAAATCTTTGTTCATTGTCAAAACAAAAAAGGCCCTATGAGCAAAACATGGCTGCAAAAACAATAAAAATCCTCTTATGGAATGATTCCAAGTTTAAAGAGGCAGGCAAAAGTGGAATGTTCAAGTTTTTTTCTGGTGTTCTTTAAGGAATTCTAAAGCTAAAATGCCATTCTAAGGAATTCTAAACTTAAATTACCGTTCTGCCCCCTCTTTTCTTCAGTGTTAAAGCAAAAGTCAAGAGGTGCTCATACAAGGATCCTGAGTGCAGATTTTTGATTCAGCTGATCAGAGTAAGTAAAAATGCTTAATAACAGTTGAGGTTCTGTCAACCCCCTTAAGCACAAAATGTGTTGTTGTGCCTTCTTCATCTATGCAATCCTTCAATTTTAAAATAACAAGGTTTATTATTTTACAATTACTTGATTTTTTTGATTATAATATAATAGCTTAATAATCTGTTTAGGCCTCAGCTTTTGGAGGAAGAGGGATTTTAAATGCCTTGAATTTCACTACTTTTGAAATGGGAACAATAATATTTAATGGACCAAAAAGTATGTTGACATCTTGCCAATATTTGTAAGGTGCTTTGAAAATAGGAAAATGTGGATAGAATAATTAATTTTTCCTTCATTTCTTAAATTTTGTGCAAGTATTTGCTGTATTTTGTCAGCAACTTGCACCCCTTGAATTAGCATAGAATGGACATTTTAATAATAAACATGGATATTAACAGCAACAAAGATATCTTAATGTAGTTTTCTTAATAATAGGAGAGATATTTTTTAGCATCTAGAGCAGTAACTTAAATGGAAAATTAATATTAGGAATATACATCAAATCTGTCCTTTCAGACCTATTTTTGGTTCATACTTTCATCTTAGTGCATTGTCTAATTTATTGTACTCATGTACAGAAACAAATTCTAAGCAAGGACATATTAGTTAAGACCAGATGGAATCAGAATAAGGAGGTCTGTATCCTGGCCCTGTCAGCTCTCTTCAGACCATTACAAAGTGTTCCCCCTCCAAAGTTTTTAAAGCTTTTATGCTAACTAATAATTTCAGTACAAAAATTACACTGGCAAAAACTACAGTTTTATGTTGCCCATTTATCCAGAGGAAATATCCCTACATGATGAATTTTAACAATTCTTCAATAGAAAAAAAAAGCGAATGTCATAACTGCATGCTCAGGGAAACAATTTTAATAATGTCACCATCGTTATATGCAATAGAAGATAAAGTATCAGAGCTTATTGTCTGGCAGGAAATACTTATTCACACAAAATTGCACTTGCCCAATGCCTTCAGCTGACTATAATTTTTCTTCACAGTTAATCCAGTCCAACAAAGTGAAAGGCCTGAAAAATGTGCACACATTGAAGGGCTCCCTACCCGTAAAAGTCCTTTACCTTTAGAGTGCCTTAATGCAGCCTTAGCTTAAGTGACGATCAGTCCCTTAAGTCTCTGCAAAAGCCATTCCCATTTGCCAGGCTTTAAACTCGAATTTTCAAGGACGTAGAAGAGCAGCATAAGGAAGTGCAGACAGACCTTCAATAATTACACTAATGCTGTAATAAGAAAAATGGGATGAAGGGCGCATACAAAATGTGTTCTCATTGCTTTGTAATGTCTTGATTACCAACTAGGCTGCTCATTTGGAAAAATAAACTGTGAAGACAAGGCTTACAGATGTATTTCAATGATGTGTCGTTTCAGCCATAAGGCATATTCTGCTGCTTAGCCAACAATTAAAATTGTTGTTAATATATGCTAATCAAAATCTGAATTTTATACTTATTAACTGGAACACAAAGGTTAAAAATAGATGAAAGATACTTCTGATGTAATTGGGCGTACCAAGACATGCATGTGATTATCCTTGGTAAGTTTATAAAATGTGAACTTTATTAAAAATAATCTGATTAAATGATGATATTAATTATGCTCAGTAGAAGGCATCAAACAAGGAGTTTCTGTGCATGTTAATGAGTGATATATCCTGTACTCTTGCTTATCAAGTTAAACAAGCTGCAAATTCTGTACCTTGATATTGTGGTACAGTCTTGGCTACTGAAAGATCTGTCAGAACCTTTAGAATTGTATTTACTCATCCTGTAAGATAAAATGTGAGCTACAAAGCTTTAATTAAAATATTCTTTAAAATTAAAAAATCAAATATAGATAATTACAAAAAATGTGTTTACTTTCACTGTAAAGAATTTTAATTTTAATTTTACCTTAAAAAACTAATACACTTACAATAATTAATTTCTAGTCCTGAAAGAAGGTCTCTGTAATAAGAATGAGCTGGCATAATCAATAAATCTGCTGTCGATCTTTCCTTCTTCTAGTGGCCAGGAGGATTATACTCTATACATTCTTTAGTAGTAAATCTTGAAGTAGCAAAATTGTAGACTGTTATGATCTCCTGTATCAGTAGATATGATGAAAAGCTTCTTTTCCTTATTTAATGCAAAGAATAGAGTATAAGATATGTTGAGGATTTTTCCTTTTCAGGAAAAAAATATTGAGTTATGACTATCCTCTGATGATTTCATACTATTTGAGCAGTTCTTCAGTTTGGGAAGTTTTCTGAAGCAGTCTTTGTATTACTGTAGAAGCACAAAAAAGGACGAAGTGAGCTAAGAGAATCTTACTTTGTGTTGCTTTCTCTTGGATTTCCCTTCCATTCTGAGACACCTGGCAATTAAGACCTAAGCCAAACCCCTGCAATGATACTATGGCAACTACTTGCTATGAGAATCTTTTTTATCAATACGAATAGAAATGACACCTGAATCTTAATTAAGAGAACAAAGTGGGGATTGTGTTCTGTCTCCATTTCTCTAAGCAAAATGGCCTCTTTTACCTCCAGGCTTTTAAGCCCTTTGAAGTAAATTCTTTAGTTTTCATATTGACTGACTTACTGCTTTCCACACATTTGGAAAATCTGTGCATTTTACTGCTGCTTCTGCATCATACAGCTCTACAATGTATACCTTTTTTCTTATTCAACAACTCTCTCTACAACTTAACAAGACCTTTCCTGATTTTTGTTTTTATCATTTTAATTTCCTATTTTATTCTTGGTTTAAGAGGCTCTCATATTCAAAACAGGGAGGTCATTATCTCACTCACAGGTGGAGCTGGAGTTCATTTGCATCAAATTAAGTTTGGATGTAAAAAAATACAGCACTTTCTCCAGAGGTGTGATGAAAAGCAATGCAAAGGTTGGACTGCATGATCTCAGATTTTCTCTCACCCTGCACTTCTGTAAGTTCTCTTGAAGCCAATTATTTTACAGAGACTCAATAATTATGTATCTGCAGAATTGTCCAGTACAGCAGATCCCTTTTCTGATTGGGCAATCCTTATACAATCAGGAAAATTCTGTTACTGATTAAAATTATATGTGTCAGGATGACTTCCATTACATTCTCAGGATTTACTCAGCATTACACAGTTGTAATGTTGTTCAGATACATGAACACACGTGCACAGAGCTGGGTCCTAATGTGAGCATGCTATCCTTACAGGAAAGAAGAAAAACATTAGCCACTTATTTCTGGCATATTTTGAAATTCCAGGTCCATCTACAGCACTGTCAACCTCAAGAGTCAGCTAAACTCAACAGAGCAGGAAAAATCTTTCCTTTTCCCCTTGTCTTTGTGCATTGTAATTCAAATGGACCCAGCAGAAGAGAAGACATTTTATAGTGTACAGGAAGCTATCAAAGACATCAGGAAAGGGGAAAACAGTTTCCTTGAGAATGTGAATTTTTTTTTTTACCAGGGTGCTTGGTTTATAGCTGTACTTTTCTTTCTTCAACAATTTGCTAGCTGATCCCAGAAAAAGACTGAGAAATGATAATAAGAGAAAGACTACATTTTAAATCTGTCATCTGTAGTATTTTTCACAAACTGGATGCTCCAAAGCAGGAGATGTATATAATATCTAGCATAATAGGATTGTAACTTTCAGTGAGGCCTCTGAACTATCACATTGTAATGCTGTAAGAATAGTGTAGCTGTGTCTTCATCTCTTTGTACTTTGTCTTTAAGTCTCTGGGAAATGCTTGTTTATCACACCCAGCAACTGCTTAACATTGGTGTCAGGGTGGGATGTAGGGCAGGAAGCTTGCTCTGCCACCTCTCATGGATAATTCATTACTGCATTTTCTTATTCAGCCCTTCTCTTAACAGAAAAGGGGGCACAGGGGGAAACCTCTGAAGCTGAAAAGAATGAATTTGTTTTAGCTGCATGCAAACACAGTCTCCCAAAGGGTAAGAAACCCTGTTTAAAGTCACAGAGGAGCATTCACAACATCAAGTCACGTGCCCGATGTTGAGTAGAGGCTCCTTGTGTAGTGCGTGGAATATCCAGAGCACAATTTGGTGCACTTTAAAAAAAAAAAAAAAAAAAAAGAGTATTTTGGATTTATGTTGTACTGAGGATTTAATCTGTAAAAACTACGCATGCATGCAGTCTCTCTCATCATCCTTTCTCTTCCTAGCTTTTCCTTCTAGCTGATAGATTTGAACAGCTCTCTATCTTGTTTGTAAAGCTGCACAAAAGGTGCCCAGTGGGCCTGCTGCACCAGGCAGCAGCTTTGGCTTTAGCCTCAAAAGAACAGTTGTGTCAGGAGTTCAAAGCATTACAAAAGGGCTAGGGTGGGAAGGCACCTCTGGAGATTGGTCCAACCGCCCCCCTCAGACCAGGGTCATCCAAAGCAGGATGCTCAGGTTTTGAACATCTGCAAGTTCCATCAGGTTTTGAATATCTCCAAGAACTGAGACCTGACAACCTCTCTGGGCAATCTGTGACAATTCTCAGTTATAAGAGAAATTATTTAATTGATCCTCATAGAACTATTAAATCATCCCTATTAGAAAAAACATCACTTTCTACAAGCTCTACAAAAAAAAAAAAAAAAAAAAAAAGAAAAAAAAATAAAGAGGGGGGCAAAAAGTGCTTTATTTCTTGCAGAAAAGCAGCAATATTAAAGTACTGTTGCACACAATGTGACAAAGCAGCACCCAAAGAGAGTCAAGTGACATGCCTGGTTTGAAGCAATGAAGAAAGAATTACAAGTCTTTTGGTGTGGGTTCATTTGAATAGTGTACTTCAAAGGATAAGCAGATGCACAGAACTTGCATGAAAATAGTTTTATGTAAAACCCAAACAAATTGCTTTTGTCACGAAATTAACTGCCTTCAAAACAATGTTTGTTATATTTCCCACAGTTGAAGTAACACTTGAATCTATTATTTTGTTAGTCAAATAAGGAATTTTTTATTCAAAGTAATGTTTAAATTCTTATTTCCGTTCTTTATAAACCCTTGGTAGTTTCTGGTAGCCTTTGAAAAGCAATGTATTACAGTGTATTAAGTTAAATTTAAAATCAGTTCATAAAACTTAAGTGTCACAGTCAGGATTATGTAAGAATGAATGAAAGTTTAAATGTGAATGGCAAAGGTTTCTCCAGCAAAATTTTTAACAGTACACGTTAAGTGAATGTAATTGAGCCCTGAGCTCTCTTGGGGATAATAAAATAGACATCAAGTGATGTCATTAACTGTTTTCTATTTTCACATATTAGTTATCATCTGTGTTTCTGAGACAAAGATTTCACATGCAGTGCACCGTAGCAAATTGACTATAGGTCTCATTAAACTGTTTAGTTGTTTTGAAATATGACCCCGTTAAAATTAGACAACTTCGTAAAACCCAGTTCTAACAGGTTCTGAATTTTTCTCATTTTCTTCTGCATTTCCTGTGGGATCTGCTTTACAAATAAAAACTATCAGCGCAGTACTGATTGTCTATGTTCTATCAAAGCAACTAGGATGACATCCCTGGGAAATGTTGCTCATATTCAGTTATCTACTCTTTTTTTTGTTATTAGCACACATGGTAGGTAGCTAAGAGTTACAAGGATATATTCATATACTTGAGTATTTGCTTATATAATTATATATATATGTATGTAAAATGCTATCATAAAATGTTTAAAATTTACTGCCAATTTTTGGTATTCTGGGGGCAGATTATTTAAGTCACACGTCATTTGCACTTGCCATTTTAGCCACTGTGCTTTTACATGAGCCATTTGAAAGCAGAAAGGTAGTGTTTGCAAAGTGCTTCAGTTGCATATATAGTTATTATTATACATATTATATATACATATATATACTAAATATATATACACACATATTCTATACTCGTGTGTATAACTATGTATGTATATGTACAATGCAATGAGAACATTGTTTCCTCAGACTGCTACATTCTCTAGTAAAAAATTCTCTTGCAACCTCTCTTAAAGTTAATTACAGAATTTGTGTGCTTGATAGATGACAAAATTTATAGAGTTTCTAGATTAGAGAATTTCTAGACTTAATTTCATAATTTAATTTACATGTGCTTCATGTTACCTATGTTGCATTGGACTGGAATATTAGAATGGAAATAGGCCAAGTAAAAGCACATTAATTTTAACATCATTAAAAATATGTACAATCTTTGCACAACAAATAATTAGTCAGTGAAACTGCTGTTAGATGATACTGTGGATAATTTTCTAATAGGATGAAAACAATTGAATATATATGATTAATTTTAATTCCATGTGTAATTGCATTAGCTAAACTGAAAATGTATAATGGATATCAATACTCACGATGTGGGATCAAATATAAACCTACCCACTTAACTGAGTAAGAGGAAACACTCCCCAAAGACATGCGACTGCATAATCATAAATAATGCATTTGGGGAAGCATAGATTTTAAGGCCAGGAGGGATTGCTCCAATTAAGTCATCTGACCTTTAAATAAATGCATACAGCAGAATTCCAATAAATCATTCCCAACTCAGCCCATATTTGCCAGCTATATTTTAGAAAGATGCTAAAACTTTCCATGTCTCTGGTTCTAATATTTTTTTTTCTAGTTTTAGATTCCAACCTCTTATTGGATGCTTACTGGAGCCCCATTCTTGTTAAGGACTTTATTTTAAGAGAGTAAAGAACATCTCCTACTTCCAGCTCAGGTAATTTCTATGGCTATAATGTAGACATATTTTAACATTATCTTTCTTAAACTACACAGATTTAATGGTTCCAAGAAAATACCCTAAGTTAAATGTGTATATATATATTTGTATATAAACTTCTGTTGATGAACCATTAAAATATTTAAATCTGAGATTCAAATTTTAATCTGTTCTGTGAATCAGTAAAATCTTTAAATCTAAAACTTGTTTAAATAATTTTAAGGTATTTCTATCCAGTATTGATTTTTTTTTTTTTCTGATTTTGAAGTTAGTTGCTTAGTTATAGGAAAAAAATCATTACAGTGGGGAAAACCTGATTCTTTTGACATTTAGAATAAAATCAGAGAAGTCTTTTTCAATATTTTTAGCTGTTCTTCACAACATTTTTGGTTTAAAACATATATGAAAGTAATTTTCCCTGTGAACAGATTCAACTTTTATGAAACCAATATTTATTTAAAAAAAAAAAAAATCCAGATGAGAATTACCAATTTAAACATTTGTTTCTCCCAATAGTATGTAATCCTGTCACCAGATAAATTCTGTATCTCTTTTCAAGATGTCTTTCAGTTTGCCATCCTCTTTTAAGGATGGATACCAGAATAAGACAAATTATTCAACTGATAATTTCTCTAGGACCTCCTTACACTCCATTTCCACCTGATAGTCATTGTTTATAAAAGCAGTTGGTTTTCTTCTGTTAGCATTTATTCTGTACTGTGAGGACATTTGAGAAATGTTTATTTGTAGTTGAAAACATTAAGTGGTTATTTTCCATCTGCAAATAGAGATCACACAAGTGCTTTCCAATAGTGAATTTAGGTCTGACCTGCTGGTATATGGTATACTATGTCTGTGAAAGGTAAATTATTAACTCACAGGAAAGGTGTGGCTACTCACTGGCAGTGACTTAGAAATGTCTTTCTAAAAATATAAGGTATTTAGTAATTATCTCCGTCTCAATGATTCAATAGTTCAACAAAAGCATATTTGGTTTCCTGCTGTGCAATACTTGGCTTAATATTGCAAGATATATTTAAGGCATTTTGTTTTCCAAAGTCCTTTTTTTTCTCAATGTGTACTGTGAATAAGAGGTTTTAATAAAAATTACAGGAAATGATAAAAACTCAGTGAGGGTTTCCTGCCCTTAAAAGTCCTATTTCTGTCTTTAAAGGAAGTTAGGTGTATTTTTGTGTATCTTATCTTAAAGAAAACATACTATTTTTATATTATCAGCATTTGTTCATCTAAAATGAAGATTGTGTCAGAATATAGCTCATAAAGTGACAAAGATCTATTCACTTCTCAACAGAGATTTGACAAGTAACATTTCAACTAACATATTTTAAGAACTATTTCCCAAAAAAGGGAAATAATACTTTTTCTAATTACCCACTGTTTCACCCTCAAAGATTTCACGGTACTAATTGCAAATCTGCATGTAAAATATAGCTTTTTTTACAGTGGTGCTAGAGCTCAGAAAGTGTGAGATACACAGCTTCGTATTGGACAATTGGACAAAGTTTTATTCATATTAAGCATGCTCAGATATAGATTTAAAACATCTGAAAATCTACCTAGGTAGATGTCTACCTGCTTCTAAGCAGGAAGTAGGTACACTTGAAAATTCAATCTAGACACTCATCACAGTGTCTTTGAATCCTTATTTGTTCCTCTGTTATCGTTTAATCTAGGGTATGTATTGACTCACTTAAAGAAATAATTCACTCAGACTCACTTTGAATAAGCTCATGTAATATGGTCTTACAAAACCAAGACTATCTTCTTGAAGATAAAAAATTGGTCTGCTGAAGTATGTTCATATCTCCTGTTGGGCCAAGCCCCAAAGAGGTGTGATTTGATTTTGATGACTCTGCTTCATATTTTTCTCCCTTACCAATCTTTTTAATATAGTCTTTCTTCCATATTCTGTAGACATTTCTGTTGCTTCCAGTTGATTTGATTTTCTATCTGCAAAAAAAAAATGTAAAGTATCATTGCTTTTGTGTGCCTTAATTTTTGAAAAGACGGAACTGAGTAGTAGGTATGATGGATCTAATCTTACTTGACTGATTTTAACAATTTGGTTTTGGATTATGACTGAAATCTGAAAAGCTGAAATACACAGAACAAGATAAAAATCTTTATTTGTGTCCTGGGTTCAGCAGTAGAAGTCATTTTAATCCTTCTTAGTAGCTGATGCAGTGCTGTGTTTTTGACTTTCGGCCTGGGAACAGTGCTGATAACACCAATGTTTTTAGCGGCTGCTCAGTAATGTTTAGTCTGACCAAAGACTTCCTGAGTATGCCAGGGAGGAGGGAAAGATGAGAGGAAGCAGAGACAGGACACCTGATCCAAACTGACAAAAGAGGTATTCCATACCACAGCATGTCATGCCCAGTATATAAACTGGGGGCAGTTACCTGGAAGGGCAAGATCACTTCTGGGTCAGGCTGGGTATCGGTCAGTGGGTGATGAGCGGTTGTGTTCTCTTCCCTTGTTGTTTCCCTTATCATTATTGTTATTGGTGGTAGCAGTAGTGGTTTGTGTAATACCTTAGTTACTGGACTGTTCTTATCTCCACCTGTGGGAGTTACATTCTTTCGATTCTCCTCCCCATCCCTCCAGGAGCTGGGGGAGGAAGGGAGGGGAAGTGAGATAGCGGCTGCGTGGTTCTGAGTTACCATCAGGGCTTCAACCACAACAATTTTAAAAGAAGTAAATTTTGTTGCAGAAGTTGCTAAAATCTGTGACACAGACCAGTTTGTTTTCTTTTTTGTTTGTTTTTCTTTTCTGTCAAACCGTATAACTTTCTTCTAAACTGCAACCTATGTCTTCAGTTTTTGACAACAAAAATATTTAGATTGGTTTAGAGTTCTAATTTTCTCTGAACAGAATGTACAGAAGTTTTTTCCCAATTTCAACTGTCATTGCTTCATACAGCTTTGCCAAGAAATACTTGATACGTCTCTTTGAACATATTGAGATTCCTTCGTGTAGGAGAGCACTGTATGACTCAAAATCAGCATTAAATTTCATTTACAGAAGAAACGCTATCACTGTGATCTTTTACTGAACCTGCCTTCAACACCTGCAGTTGCTTTTTTTTTTTTTTTTTTCCCCAAATGCCCTAAATAAAAAGTATTGGAATACTTTTAGCAGGCTTCTTCTTTGCAGCTTATGTAACATACAGCAAAATGTGCATGGTGAAAAAGGACAAATACAGAAGAAAAAAATATGCTAATATAATGCAACAGGTTGTTTAAACTTCTGAAAAAGAGCGATCCAGAGTTGCCTGAAACTTCACTCATGAGACTCTGGGTTGCTGTAGAGGCCATTTTTTTATTTATTTTACATATCCTCTATTATTTATACAGATTTATGTGATGGATGAGGACATATTTAGTTTCAGCCTGATTGCTTTGTAAATCAAATTTCTTAGAGAATGTCAAGCAAAGGTATGGTTAAGTGGCAGACTAACACTCGGTGGAGTAATTGAAATGTGTGACTGTATAGTGTTTGTGCGGCGATGTTTTCGCAGTGGGAGGCTGAAGGGGTGGTATCTGTGAGAAGCTCCTTACAGATTCCCCCTATGTCCAGCTCCAAGAGGCCAGCTGCCTCCAATGCAGGCCGGCTCCAAGAGGACCCACCACTGGCCAAGGCAGAGCCCATCAGGGATGGTGGTAGTGCCTCTGGGGTAACATATTTTTAAGAAGGGGGGAAAAATCCCTGCAACTCCAGCTGGAGAGAGAGGTGAGAACATGTGGGAGCAGCAGCTCTGTAGACACCAAGATCAGTGGGAAAGAGGTGAGGAGGTGCTCCAGGCAGTGGAGCAGAGAATCCCCTGCAGCCCATGATGAAGACCATAGTGAAGCAGGCTGTCCCTCTGCAGTCCATGAAGATCCATTTTCTTTCCTTCCACTATCTTTTTCAGCCAGTTTTGTTTATAAACAGATATTTTTAAATTCTTTTTCAACTTATTATTAATTGTTGTGTTTTATACAGTGCTTTGATAAGAATGCTAGATCCTCTCATTATTGCTTGTGAGTCATGAAAATATGAAAAAACAATACAGGAATGGAGAGAATGAAGGTGGAGTCTTTTTTTTTTTTTAAATTGTTTTTCTTATCAAACACTCAGACAGCTATCTGTCAATCAGAACAAAAACTGAGTCCTCAGAGTCAGATATCTTAGAATACTTAACAATCCAGAAAGGAGGACAGCACCAAATAGCTATGAACGCATTAGAGTACTCCTTGGTTATTTTTACCTATTTTAGACAAACACATTCAAGGACAACTATCATATTTAGAAAAGGTCAGCTGCATGTACTCCTATGGGGAGGCAGAGTAATGTCTGTCTGTTTATGCAAGGCTAATAACAGACACAGAGCTTGTTAAAGAAAATTAAGTATCTGTAGAAGTACCTTAGAATGGTGTGATTATTTAACCTCCATGTCTTTGCACACAAAAAGTCTCAACAGGATCTTTTGGTTACATCCTGTGCTATCTGATGGGTTTTTTATTAGATATTTCAAATGAAATACTGAACAATGGACTTATCTTGGTATCTGCTTGATTGCGTTTACACATCCTTTAATTGTTTTCCAAAGCAATTCACATGCATTTGTTTCAATTCCTTTTGGATTGGAAACATTGATATTTGAAAATAAAGCACTTGCATTTTATGAACAGCTCATCTGTAACCCAAATGGGTAATAGAACTTTTTAAAAAGAAATATTTACATTTTTAAGTTTTCAGCAGTCCGAGCTACATTGTTCATAGGAATGAACATAAAATCTCTTATCCTTCTCTTACCAGGAAAAAAAAAAACTGTATGGACTGGCAAATCTTGATTAAATTAGTTCAGAGAAAACCAGGCCTGTCAGATTGCTCTGGACAGATCAAACTACAAGAAAAAAGGCTCATTCAGTTCCAGATTTTTAAGTACCTATGCTGTTGAGGTGTATTTTCTTTTTTTTTTTTTTTTTTTGATATCTTTCTTCAAAAGACACTTTCAAATTTGGGTTTTTTTTTCACCCTGTCCTCCTTTGCTGAGACATTCTCCGCATTTACCTTTCTCCAACTATGGAATCATTAGCTTTCTCCCTGCCTCCATTTCACATGCTCTGCAATGATCTTTGGTTTTGAGTTCTGCTTGTATAGTCAGTGAATCACTAATTGCTGGATCCTCACATCTATCAATTACATGCAGAAAACTAATTTTCAAATATGCAGTTGAAGCAAATCTTGCCCTCTCCCCTTCCTCTGCCTCCACTCTTCAAAGACAACAGTGGCTCCTAAAGCTGCCTTCTCTTAACCCCTCTCTGAATACTCTCCTCTCTCTAGTCATGCTAATAGAGTGCTCTGATTTTTTCCTACTAGTCCATTACCCCAGGTAATTCCACAACAGGAAAGATTTCTTAGTGTTATTATTTTTATTTAGGGCAGGGACATTCATGTGATTAAAAAGTGTGAGACACTGGCACACTTTGGTGCAAAGATGAGAGGCAGCCTAACATGCAAACATGAAGATGAAAGGCTCTGTCATGCACTTGGAGCTAGCAAGCCTTTTGATCAGAGACCAGGTTGCAGCAAGGGAAGAGTCAGCATCAGGTGCTCTTGCTGGTTGTTTTTAACTCTATGGGTGGATAATGAACCTCTGCTCTGATGCTTAGATCTGACCCCAGGTCAATTTCATATTCATTTCACACCATATGCACCTAAAATAGGATATTCATCCCTCTGTCAAGATTTTCTTTTATACTGCTTCCCCTGAGAATTCTTTTTTCTCTTTCTCCTTCTAATCTATCTTTTCTATTGCTTTACCAATTTCTTCATTTTCTTTCCTTCTACCTGATTCTGAATATAATATTTTCAAGCCTTCTGTGTCATTCTATTTCAGCCAGTCTCTAATTTGCCTCTCTCTTAGAGTGCTGAGATGTGGTAATTGCCGAATTTGTTCCAGTAGCATGAAGTGCAAGAACACTTCTCTTTAAATAGTAGAAGAATTATTCTGATCTCATGCTGCTTAAAACCAATTCATCTGATAATCTGAATGACATTGCTTTGGATTTATTGTTAGTACAATGAGGTCAAGACCTTTGAGCACAGCATCTCATTTTGTGTTTGAAATGCTCTTAAAACAAACTAAATAATACGATATTGACTGTGCTAAGTCTTATGGTATTTTCCAAGGGAAGACAAAGCTTGATAACTTGTTCTTTGGGGCAAATTTACTCTTCTGGGTGGATCAAGACTAATTTTGATCTCTAGGCACCAGTGATCAAACCACAATATTTATCTATCAATCACTTCAGACTTTGTCAAATACACAGATTTTACTGGCACAAGAATATCAGTAGTCAATATCCTGTTCTTCTGCTTTTGCCACAAGAGCAGCAATTTTAACACTTTTGAAAGACCTCTTATTTCAATTCCCCGATCAGCTTGCAACTCAACTGATTTGTTCATCTATATGCTTGATCTGACATGCACACTTTACTCACAAACTTCAGTCTTCTCCTATGGCAAAGTTAATTTTGAGTTCTTTGTTCACAAGGTGTTAGTCAAGGGTTCAGGTTTTGAACATACCTTTTCTTCTTAGGGAAGCTTGTTGGTATATATTGCCAGATTTGTCTTTAAAGTCTTCCACAGTGTCAAGATCTATCTAACCTTTTATCCTGATACTCAGTTCCTTCCCTCCTTAAGTGGAATCAGGTCTCTTTCCCTTCCAGTGGTAGCTAAATGTATCTTTGTTGTACTGGAAGTCTCCTTAACTGTCTTATAAAAAGTTTTTTAATACGTCATCTCTCTTCTCCATCTTTGGTAGCTATTTGTATTTCTCCAGCAAGCTTTACATATTTTTTTGTCAAACTGTAGATTAAAGCCAAACTTTATAAATATATCTTAGCAATTAATGCCTTTTAACTGGGATGGTGCACAATCAGTCATTTGGGGCTGACAAGTTTGAGGAGACGGACTCCCAAATTCTTAGGCATATCAAAAAAATGTTTTGCTAAAGCTTTTACAAGACAAGCTAGTGAGTTTCAGATAGCTTTTAATTTAAACAGGAGCATCCTATATGAGCAGTACTTAAATGGATATGGAACTTACTTAGAAGATCTCTAATGGCTGTGATGGTACACCTGAATTTACTTGCTATAGCTATAGATCTAATAGATGATGTTCATAAGTTGTTCTCAAATAGATATTGCAATGAGTTTCATTGTCATAGTTGTGAAGATTATGATATTACACATTAAATACAGTGTGTTAGTGGCAATGTTCCTCAGGGACAAAGTCGGGATTATATCAAAATAGTGTGCTTTTTCACAAAAGATCTTCTTGTATCCTACAGGTGGGGAAAAAAAAAGAAAAAAAGAAAAAGAAACAGTTCAGCAGTCTAAGGAATTAAAAAGGAAGTACAATAAATAAGTTTCGCAGTGATTTGTCTTTTCTGATACTATTGATTTAAACAGAAGTATGGGAATAAAAGCAGAAAAATGTGAAACATATAGGAGTTAAATTTTGTTTGGTTTAGTTTGTCAAAATATAGTTTTGCCAGGGAGTTTTTGACTGATGTTAAGGACTAACACTTATCTAGTCCCTCAAAGAACACACTAAATTGATGGCAAGATTACCCTGAGATGCAACAGTTAATACTAGAACACTTGAAAAAAAGAAACAGCCCTCATGCCTGAAGGTTAAGATGTGACTCTATTGTGATTAGAAAAAAATTTAATGTGGTGGGCATATTTTCATACACAATTGGTTATATCTTCTTAAAAGCATTTAGCATTAACCTCTAGAAATGGGATATTGGACTGGAAAAACTATGATTTGGAAACTCTGACAATTATTTTCCTTTATGGGCATATTGAGTTTGAATTTGATGTCTTACTTGGACCATCAGCAAAATTACCAGTGACAGAAGACTGGGTATGTGTATGTGTGAGAGAAATTTCTTGCATGTACTGACCAGAAGCAATTCTTAGCTTCACTTACAAGTGACCTGCTTTATAGGATGTAATTTATCTGGACAGTGAGAGATGCTCACCATCCAGCTCACAGCATTTGCTGCATCTGAAGGGGAACAAGCTGATTCTGCTTCCTAAGTTGATTACAGTTTCTAGAAAACCTATTTCCACATAAGCAATTCATTATTCATGTTTCAGTAAAATCCAATAGAGGAAATGGAGTTCCACAGTATCAGAAGGGGAAGCCAGAGTGCAAACAGAGCCACACATTGATTTACTTACTTGTTAAAAATAAATAATAATAAAAAAAGACTCACATCTGTGACATAACAGACTTCTGCCTCACACTGTGAGTTTTCTGCACTTAAGGTCTTAGAAAGCAAGTCCTCCCCGACCCAGTGAATGGGTTGAAGGAGAAAACTGAGTAATGGTCTTGAATACCATACACTCTGGCATGAGATACTTGTTTTCACCTGTATTTTCAAAGAGAACAAATTGAGACATACTTTTTTTACTTAGACAACTGGGAAAAGACATTGAAAATACAGAATACTGGGAAATAGACTAATAGTTTTTCCTCCAAAACAACCCATACTAATTGAAAAGATGTATAATTAAATTGTGATTGCAGTATATTTATTACATTGCAATAAAAGTCCCACATTGTTTCAATTTAGAAACTGATTTGGTGGGAAAGTAAGCTTCAAGCATGCTCAAGTTTCTCCAGAGTCTCAGAGCATCAGGATTCTATTCCTACAGCAATTGGATATGTAGCTACTAACAATGCCGGCACTGAGATGTCATGATTGAACTTAAAATCAGTCACTGTGTATTTTTGATAACTGGAAACCACACCTTACTTCCCAATCTATCAGTATTGACAATTGGTGGAACTTATGGTGGCTGATAGATGTCTGAAGGCTTTCTTCCAGTCATGAAGACTAAAAATCTTAGATATAATTATAACAGTCCTTGGCACAAAAGAGAGCCTAAGGGGACTGTAGAGCTGGTTGTTGCAGCTGAACCTAGGACCACTGAACAGTGTGCTATTTTTAAATAAAGACAATAAAAATAAATAAAGATCCCTCATAACTGGTGTCCTGTTGTGAAAACCGTGTAATTTACTGCTTTCAAAGAAGCTGTACTACAGAACAAAACTACATTGTAAAAATTATGCTGGGAAAAAAATTAAAAAAGCAAGTCAGAAAATCCATCTCTTATATATCATATACTATTGCAGAAATACCAGGAAAAAAAAAAAAAAAAAAAAGGTCTACCAGCCCCAAATAAAACCGGACTTGTTAGACATACAGAACAAAGAGTGCTTTCCTCATGCTACTGTAAATGCTTAGAGACAGAAGGTTTTGTGGAAAGAAGAGCAGAGTTGGCAAATCATGAAAATGCTTCTTAGAATAATCTCCTTTAAAAAAAAATCACCACAGATATTAATGTACTATGTTGTCTGATGCTATAATACTTTTCAAGCTCTTGCTGAAACAAAGATCACTATATAAATGTTTCAAAAAAGTTTCACCAATAAATAGGTAATCTCAACTGACAATATAGTTATACTATTCATGAAAGTGAGGGATTTCACTACATATTTAGACTAAAATTTAGAGTTCTTATGTGAGTGGCTGCTTTACTGCTGTTACAGAATTTTGTGATAGCTGATTTTTAACACATCACTATTTATACTGTAAGGTTTACTTTAAAGCCAAGTAGGCAAAAACTGAAACATGACATTACAGAGAACATAAGGAGCTTTTTGCATTTAGTACATCAGAGGTTTGAATTTCTTAATCAGAACTTCTGTGTCATCATGTAAAAACCATGGATTAAGGCACATCAATAAAAGTCAACACTTAATCAGTTATCAAGAATGGGAACATTAAAAATTATAAATTCCAAGGACAACTACAGGTGTGCTGGTGCAAGAGGACCCCTCAGATTGGACTGGGGTAAAATGAGCTTAGAGGTTTACCTCTAAATGCCTTAAAAATAAGTCAAGAAAGAAGGATGTATGCAAACCATTAGCTTTTAATTGTTTTCCTAATTTCTTAGCTTATCTAAATTGCATCAGGGAATACCTATTATTTTCAAAGTAGTGCTATGGTAACTGTAAGGATCAAAGCATGTGAAAATTACAGCTTTTGAGGGGCAAATTATAACTCTTGAAGCAAATATGGAAGAGAAAAAAGAAAACAGAAAAAAACACTGTCGCTTGTAGTTTCTTTTTGAAGTTCTCCTGTGCCTCTCTAACATCTGACTTGTTCCTATGATAGGTTCAGCTAACCTAGCAATTGTCTTCTCCTCACAAATCTTGTCCCTCCATTTTTACTTACTTTGTACAGATTTTTTAATGCTTCCTTACCCCCATTTTGTTGAAAGGAGGAACTCTGCAAAGCAGCTGCAAGATTGGCATCAGTGTTATAGCACATGTTTCATTGTGTAAAACAGTGGAAAAATCACATTAATTTTATGAGTGACAGATCAGCGAGACTTTTTCAGGCAAAAAATGCAGAACTAATCAAATTTCCCTGAAATTATGAGATCATTTTTCACTTTAACTATGGAAGATAATTTTATGGATAATATTCAAATAATTTATATCATTCAGGTGTTTTTAGTGTAATATAATTGGGTTGTGTTTTATTAGATCCCTGGAGATTCATCAAGCTCCTCATTGCTTTGTACTGCCTGTGCATGAATCTGTGAGAAAAGAGATCTGTGAGTCTTATGGGAGATACATCCGGTTTCCCTAGTCCCTTACTCATAATTAGCAATCTGAGAAGGTCAGGCGGTCACCTCATCCTGATGTCTGAACCTAACCTTTAGGCTGAGAACATATAATATGAAAAATAGACTTTACAGCATGTAACTTTCTGTGAAACCTTCTCCTAAAGACTGAAAAAAGCATGAAGGCTCTGTGGCCTCCAGAAAGGATGAAAATAAATAAATGCAATTGTGTGTGGATTTAGCATCTGAATAAAAGTCCAGTCTAACAGCAAGGTATGCTATCTTGGAAAAGAGCTTTCACAAACTTTTTGTTCTTTCTGTTTGCTCTCAAAACTGCTTACTGTCCTTCTAGCCAGAAATATGTGTGGGATAAGCAATACAATCTATAATTCAAGCAATAGTTAGGACAGGTCTGTCCCCCCGCTGGTATGTAATATTTTGCTAAGGAGGCACAAGGACATTAGAAGACCCCTTGTGGGTCAAAATAAGAGCATTCACTCCATTTACTGGCAATAGTTTGTAGCCTTTGTTGTTCCTCCAAGATTGTACCTAGCTGGCTCAGGTCAAACGTCAGGAAGAGGAGAATATGTTAAAGAGGACATGTATGAAGGTAGTCATGCTGTGGGCTGAACTCGTTTCCTCCTCTCTGTGTGGTTTAGCCCCAGATTCCTAATGTTTCACTAATATTTTCTTCTCATCTAATTAATTGAAAATAAAATTATGGGTTGTAGCTTGCATTATTATACTTTTTCCTTTCTCGGATGTCAGCATTCCGAACAATTTTCCTGGACTACACAGTTCATTAATTTTGCTCTTATCATGTAGATGTGTGGAATAATAAAGCAGTAAATATAGTGATCAGCATATAATTATCATAGAATTATAGAAGCATAGAACAGTTAGGGTTGAAAAGAACCTTAAAGATCATCTAGTTCCAACTCCCCTGCCATAGGCAAGGATACCTCACACTAAACCATGTCACCCAAGGCTATGTCCAACCTGGCCTTGAACACTGCCAGCGGTGGAGCATTCACAAC
>JANRGW010005734.1:11652-33554 GCA_024733675.1 Psilopsiagon aymara
GATTAGGGTTAGGTGTTAGGGTGTTCCACTTGGTGTTATTGATTAGGGTTGGGTTAAGTGTTAGGATTATTCTTATAGGGTGGGAAATGAAGTGATAGCCTTTTGCTAAAATTTTAATTAATTTTTAAGAGGAGATGGAGAGGATGAAGTGCCAAAGATCAAAAGATCAGGTCAAAAACTAGTTTTTAATCACATAAATAATGTGGCATAGTCACAAAGTAAGTATCTGCAAATTTGATTTAAAACTTAACAAATTTGTCAGGCACCATTTTATGAAATTGAAAGATTGCTCTGATTAATATCTGTGTGGTTTTAATGATAACCTCTTTCTCAGAATTTGTTTTACACATTCTATATGTGATGTAAGCACTTGGATTGTTTTTCTGAAACATCTGAAATTTTTCTGATGTTCGTTTACATTTGTGTCTGGAATATGTTCTTTCTTTGCCAGAAATGCAATATGGAATAGTAATGTCTTACAACTACTTTTTGGTAAAATGGTATGAGTAAAGCTCTTTCTCAGGTAAAGTGATATAAAAAATTGCAAAAGACAACATTCCTTGCAACTGTTTGTGACTCCCGGTTAATTTTTTCTCTGCTTTAAAGTTTATGTATTTAGGCATATGGAAAAAGAGCATTGCTTTTGTGTTTTAATTTTGTGTTTACATGTTTATATATTGCCTAATGTTTAAACCAAGATAAAAGGAGAAACAGGTGGTTTGAGATACAGACAAAAGGCTTTTTCTAAGACAAAAACAAGTTGTGTTTTTTGATAGACATGCTACATTTAGTAGACGTGTCTGTGTGTATACTTACATTTTTATAAATCTATCAAAACATAAAGAAATCTTTCATTTAATATTACTGCAAAGTGTTCCTGCTTATTTGACGTTAATATCGTTTTTGAAAGAATCGACGTTGCATTCAAGGCCACTTTATAAAAGCGTTGTGTTGCTCATCCTAATTCAGTCTGACACACATTCCAATAACACTACCTCCCTTCTAGGGTTTAAAACTAAATTTATGGCTGAGCATTGTGAAGTGCATCATTTAAAAATGGTTTCAACCCAAAACATCTAATAAATAAATAATGTGTATGGCTACTCAGTAGCAGACTTTCCAGACTAGAAATCATTCCATCGGATACTCAACAGTCCACTATCGGAGAGGGCTGTCAGATAAATCTTATAGTAGCTGCATTCATGTCCTGTAAATCACATGTTATTGTCTGAGCCTTCTGCCAGGTCATCTATTCTTTTCCCATTTATCAGAAATGCATACAGTACAGTGAACCTAGAAGCACCATCTAGTCTGGCCTGGCATCCTGTTGGGGTAATTAAACCAGCCGAAAGAGTCAAGTCCTGTGTCTATATACCCTTTTTAATGAGTGACGTCAGGATGTTAAAGGTGTTTATATACTATCGTGAGACAAGACTTCTATGTGGAGAAACAGATATCACTGCTGAATAAAGCATTTTCATCTAAAAGGGCTCTCGCTGTATCCCTAAAACGAAAAGGGGCATGTATGAACTGAGTGCACGTTTGCCCATAAAGCAAATATGCTACTGTGCTTCCTTTCATTTGTCAGGTGTTTCCTTGAAATGCATGACTAAGTGGGAAAAACTGTCATCTTCCCTACTCTGTCATGAAGGTATAAAAACATATATCCCTTGCTCACATACATGAAGCTTTTGGCCTATTACTGTAGTGCCAAGGTGAAAAGATACAAAAATAGGTGAAATAGGTTCCGTAATTTTCCTTGATGCCTTTGAATGTTCAGAGTTTGAAGCACTTGAAAAAATATTTCTTTGCATAGTATATCAACTGAATTGTCAGTGGAATATGTGTAAGAGAACTAATTAGGTGGCTCTTGTCAGATCCATCTTTGACTTAAGAGCTTTTTTTTCTACTGAACCTGTTTTCTAGACCATAAAATAAACTTACACTAACTGACCTCAGTACTATTCAGCTCCTGTGTAATTTTCTGCAATTGGTGGAATGCCACCCAGTTTTTTCTAGAGTTTGCGGTTGATAATTAATGAATACTGCAACAGTTTTTCTGACCCCATCACCATCGCTACCTCCACATACACCTTACTTGCTAGTTCAAGGTATAAAAGCTTCTTGGTTCCTCCTTCTTCTGTCTCCTGTTGTTTCAGTGGGATTTAGGGCACATTCTTGATAGCTGATGGCATACATCACACCAAGACCAGTGTTTTAATACGTTTAATCTCTAGGTATTTTATCTTCTAGAAATATTAACGTGATATATTGCAATATAACTACGTAGCTGTAGTTGTTAGATTTATATAGGACCTTGATAAATAATATCTTTTGTGTGGAGATGGAAGAGGGAAACATAAACCCTGATACTCCAGATTTTTTTTTTACATGATAACATCTGTTCATATGGCTGTATGAAATATGATTACAGTTGAATATGTCATGTGCTGTGCTGATAGTTTTTAGAGTTATTTTTTGGAGAGGAAAACATGATCCAAGGCAGTGCATGTGCGTCTTAAAAATACAGCAGGGGCTGATTAGTAGCCGTAAAGCCAAAAAAAATTACACTGTGAAAGTCAGTCTTACTCCCTGTATAGACAAACATTCTTTTTCTTGTCTGAATCAACTCACCAAACCAATTATCACTGGTTAAATGGCAAAATGTCTTTCTTTAGCATAGTCTTTCTTTTATGCGCTACTAAATCCCTTTGCTAACGGATTCTGTTTCTCATAAAGAAGTCAATACTCGTCTTTGGCATGGGCTGTATCTTAGTTGCATCATACCGCTTACTCCGATGAGGATTCTTAATTATATAAACAATATCAACGCAGGCCATACAGTCATGCACAATGTACAAACAATATGATAGCGTAATTCCCCTCAGGAAGAAGAATGGGATGGTTGTTTTGATTTTTCAGCAGATTTTGTTGCACGCACCCACCTCCCTCCCTCCTCCTGAGTACTTGAATGTGAAATGCAGTAAGATGGTCAGGCTTTTCTGGGTACAGTGTGCTCAGGAAAAAGCTTTTTAACAATGATCTAAATTCATTATCTCAGGAATGGATTTCTGCAGTGTGTTCTAAGGTGTGGTAAGCCTTTGAATTACTTGGAGATTTTAGTTGACATAGAAGATGGCTGGTTTTCAGTGCTTGTTACTTGCTGAGAGAACACATTACACTGATGGTCTGTGGTCTGCAATGATTCCTAATTTACTTTTAAGTGCAATTTGATGTAATGGATAACTATGGTGATCGCTATAAAGTTTTAATCAAATTGGATATAGGTTGTCTAAAGAGCTATGTCACTATGATATCGTAGCAGCTAAGTCAACAGAAGCACCTAAACTCTTAACAGTATCCTGGTTTAGATATGAAGAGAAACAATTTTGTTTGTGTACTTTTTTTATGTGCCCCAAGCGTTTGCCTTGTATTGCTAGCTTTCTGTGCAATGTTATGAAGTATTCATTGTTTCCAGTTCAATATGAAGACATTGTGTTGAGATGCACAGAAAAATACTTGTCCTGCAGGTGTGCCAGAGACTTTTTTTTTCTCCCCTTGTGCTCTTTTGAGGAACTTGAATTATGGAAGAATATCTGCCAGCCAGTTTATTGCAGAGATGAGGTGACTGTTGAAAGAACTGAGAGTATTCAAGATCATTTAACTCTGTTACGGATTATTTAGAATCTGAAGCTAGGTTTATTAAAAAACCCATGTAAATCTTACCATTTGAAAACATTGGATTGCTAAGGATGTGATTAATTGTTACACAGGCAGTGGTAGGAATACTCCTAGTGCAATTTTATAAAAAATAATTGAATGGCTCTTGTAGCTGTTATGCAAAAAGGGAGATTCTCATCCAATTATTTAAGATGCTATTGGATTGAAAGTAGTTGAGGAATCTCTGCTGAGCTTTATTTACAGTGCTGCTTCAGGATATTTTCAGTGGACCAATTTTACGTGACAGACTATTTCCTCTTCAAAAATTCCCATTACTCTTTTTCCCCTGTAATGTATATTTTATTATATAATTACTTAGTTTTGGAGGATGGAGGCTATGGTCAAAGTGAGAGACAGGGGAAGGTAGATCGCACAGTAGCCAGGAGCAATGTTATCAAAGTGCTCTCCTGACATACAAGAGACTTAAGTTTCAAGTAATGTTTCAGGTAATACTTGTTGTTATCACTAAGTAGTATAATCTGTTGAAGGAAAAATTTCAACATATCCTCTCAAAGTAATTAGTTGTCCTGAAGCTTAAGGAAATTTACCAGGCACGTGGAAAAAAAATTAAGCTCTCTCAATCTATAAAAGCAACATCTGTGTTGTCCTCAATTGCAGTTTCCTTCTTTGGTGGTGATATATGAAGACTCAGTTCTTTTTTGTAAGATCTTGGGGATAAAGTTTAGGGCTTCTGCTTTCTTCTGCATTGCAAGGCACTTGATATCAACACAGTATGCTGTTTGGCTTGTGATCAGTGGTGTTAACTCTGGAGAAATTAAATGAAAGCCCTTGGAAGGTGTGGTGGCACTGTCTGTGGAATCTATGCTCCTGAAGTGCAGTCCTTTGGTGCTTGGATATTAAATACAATATTGTCAGTAAGTTTCTTTCTAACAAAGCAGAAGGTGAAGATATCAAATCTGTTGTCTGGAGCACTTGGATTCTCTGTTATACTTGATATATCTGGGGTTTTTTACACATACTGTGGCTTCTTTCTTTTTCAAGTGGAAGTTTTTCCTCCATCTCTGATGATCTCCCTTTGGGTGCTGAAAATGTGTATTGACAACTTTCATGTTGGGTTTGTGTCACTGAGCTGAGTACTTGGAGTAATTACAAATGGATTACTTCGTGCTATAGATATTTTGCTGCTTGCTTCATTGAACTAGGTTGTACATTTTAAGTGTTTGAAACTGCAGATCAGTTTGGTAGATAACTGAAGTGCAATTCAGATAAGATTGAAATAAGTGGAAACAGCTGGGAAAACCTTTCCTTTGAACCAGCATATGTTGAAATTGTATTTTAAATTAGCTGTTGGGGTTTTTTTTTAAACTCTTGGACTTAAGCAGTGTATATAGATTTTGTCTCTCCAGACCTAGATTATTGTAATATATTCTTGTGTGAAACTTCAGGGTAATATAAAATTTGTCTATTGGAATGTCATTACTGCTTCGATTTCCTGTTACTTTCTCAACTGTTTGAAAGTTTAATTGCATATAATTTCCTGCAGTATTTAACCTGTTGAATTGCAGCAAATTGCTTTGAGAGCACTCTAACATGTTTAAGTAGGAGTTTCTTTCAAATTATTATTCTTCATAATAATTACTAAGGCTTACACTTCTCAGATTCTGCTTTAGTTTGCTGCTCTTGCATGTGTGAACTCTGTCTTTTCTCTATGGTGTAGTTCTTGGCTTCAGGAATAATGTGCCTTGTTTACAATTAGTATGGCCTATAGATAGGGAATTTAAAACATTCGTGTCCATCAGCAGCTAAATTTAAAACAGTTAATTTGCAATAGAATGCTTTCTTGTGTGAGTCTATGAAGTGGGTTCATGGTGTGTTTAGTAGTAAAAATCAAGGAAGTTTATAACTTAAACTCCACTTTTGCCTTATGTGTGGAAAGAGGATGGAATGTATTGAGAATGATTTGCCAAGACTGAATGGATAAGAAGTGATATTTTCTTGACTTAATGATGCAGAAAGCACTAGATGTTTATATCCTGACAGGTAGTGGTCACAGTAGTTGAGAGATGTGAACCTAGTACTTTGGCTTTGTTTCCTTATATGTTTCAATAATTCTTACTCCAGGGGGGTATTTTAAAGGTTTTCTCACTCCCCAGTTTTGAGATGAAATGTATGATGTTGGATTTTATGATGAGCACGAACTATGATGTGTTAAATTTAGTGTGAGAAAGCCAGAAGAATATCTGATATGTTATACTTTTGATAAATGGAGTTGGTTTTTCTGCATGTTAGATAAAATCGTCAAAGTGATAGAAATAACTTGTTTTACCTAGGCATACTTTTGACCCACTGAAAAAATGCCCACTGCAGTCTGCAGCCACTGTATTTTGTTCAGTAAAAGCAAGCTGTATCAGCTACAGCTGCAAACTGAGAAAAGTAGTGTGAAAGAACCAGTGGTTTTTTGGTTTATACTGCATAGCTGTTTTCTGAAGTGTCATTGTGAACTTTGTGGTTTTGAACAAAAATAAATTAAAAAATTACATGGAATTAGAATGGGTGCTATACATAGAGGTGTGTAGAGAAGTACAATTGGATAGGTATGGTAAAGCCATGATATTTTTCTGTGGACTGATAATGATGCATTGTTTCTTGGGACAGTATGCTTGGAGAAATCAACATGAATGGTAGACTTTGTATAGAGGAATGGGTAAAAGATAGGGTTTAAAACCACAAAGCCATTCTTAGACATATTTTGCCACATGGGAGTGAAGAGAGATGATCTTTCTTGAGGTCGCCTTACAGTTAAGTTTTGGAAGGGAAATGAGGATTTGCCCTCCTTGATATTCTTTTTTAATACAGTCTTTAGTGGTTGTTCTATAGACTTTTTGGATATGATAGGCTCTTAATAAGAAAAATTGCCTTATGAGGTGAAAATTCCTTGAATTTGGTCAGGAATCTAGGACATATTGTTGATGTGGGTTTTAATGGAACACATATTCACTACAGCTAAAAACATTAGCCTTTAAAACTGTGTTGCTGAGAATTTGTATGATTAATGTATAAATTTTTATGTTTAGGGATGAGAATGGATTGTCAAATGTAAATGTGTATCTTGGGACTGTGGTAGGGGAGCAGAACAGCTTCATTTCCATTAATGTACAGTGCTGCAGATGTTCAAAACTAAGGGAACATAATTTAGCTACAGAAGCAAGAGTTTTCTGAAGAAAAAAGGCATCCTGTTGCTTCACCAGCACACTAGGACTTAAAAAAACACCACCATTTAAGGTGAGTTTTGTGCAGTGAGAGCACACCCTGTGGCTTGGCAGTCTAGTCAGAAGGATGATACCATGCTGACTTTATAACTAGATCTTTGAACAATATTCTCATGGGTGGTAAATGCAAAACAAAGTAATATCAACTGGCACTTAATTTTGTGAGCTCCCTGCTGATGGGGCTCTGCACTGAAATGGAACTCTTCCTGACAGGAAGTCAGCCGCGAAGTGTGGAGACCTCTGAAAATAAAGTGTGCTTTAATTTGACACCCTGCTGTTTTACAGCTAGTCTGTTTAATTTGAAACCATGGAAAGAGGTTTAGTGGAGGGGAGGGGTATGAGATTACGGAAAGTTCAGTGAGCAGCAGCGCTTGTCGCTGACTTTATATTAATCACAAATATGTGAGCATTTTTGTTCATCTTAATAAACCAAATAATGTGTCTCTGTTTCCAAGCAAAACTGCTTAAGAAACACATGGTTTGGGGAGCAGTACTGTTTACTCATTTGTGTCAGGAGAAACTTTGCACGGTAGTGCTGATCAGTTTATTGTGTAACCTGTAGTCTTAATTATACTCATCTGTATCTTTTTCTATACCTCTACAACTAGTAAAGCATCTGTCTTATTGAAGATGATGATGCACTAATCTTTCACATGTTTAAGTGAAAAAGCTTGTAATTCATGTTATGCAACAATCAATATGATGCTGAGGTATGTGCCTGTTAGGTGGTTATATCCTAGTTCTGAGTCAAATTTGATTCAGAAGAATCAGCTGGAATTCATGAAGACATTTATTTATATTTCTACTTAAATCAGAAGTGGTTATGTTCCTCCTTTTCTGGAAAATTTGCTTGGGGGTGTGTGTGTGTAAGATTTGCAGTGAAAGGAGCAGGAAACTGTTCTTTATCAGGTTTATCGTAGAACATACGGGGCAGGTGACAATAGAACCCTGTGTTGCCTGGTGTCGTGTAACCGTGGAATAATGGATACCCAGAATATTTTAATCTGAATGAAGGTAACAGATGTAGGATGAGAAAGAGTATGTAGTATGCAAATGGAGTGTAATGGAAGAGACACATTTAGGTTTTCTGCCTTTTTTTGTAAAAAAAAAAAAAAAATAATGTATTTTTGATTCAGCTTCATTTTCTCTAAATCTTTTTTTAAAAGATCTGCATTGGGATAGGCTTACCAAGGGAATGATAAGGGGCAGATTTGGGCATTCTATCTTTAAAGTGAAGAGGTAGGATTGGTTTACATACTCTAGTTTCATTCCCTCAAAAGTACAATGATAGCAGGAACCTTTTTCATAGTTTGCATGCATTCGTTATGAGAGTTTTAATTGAAACAAAGCTACTTTTTGGTAAAAGGGTAATACAAGGGGCTTTTAGTTCCATAATAGTATTCACTGTGTATATTGTTGAGTTCTTTATTCAATTTATTTAGTCAGGCATTAAGCAGGAAGGTTTTTCCTGTTTAGTGATGGTAATGATGAATGTTGCTATTGGTGGAATCAGTCTATCCCTACTAGTGCAACTGTGCAGCAAGGAGCATGCTATGATTTTCTTGTCCTTACAATTAGTAGTCTACCTTTGAAGGTAGTTTTTTCCATGCATTGGTTTTACAAAAACTCAAGTTAGAATCACAGTTAAACAAAAAAGCGCTGAAGTTGAGACAGTTGCTTTATAATCCTGCTGTTCCTCAGCTTGTTTTTCTTTCTGCATAAAAGTGATGCTGGCACTGCAACTTGATTATTTGGTATTTGGGTCTCTTCCCTTTGTTCTTCTTATGTTGTCCCTTTTCCTCACTTCTCTTTTTCTGACTCGTCTCTCTTGACTTTTAGTTTCTTGCTTCCCATGGCTGCATATTTACTGAACCGCTTGGTACTTTGGTTTCTCAATTAATGTTTAAGATTTCTGTTCCTATTCTTCCTGAAGCTACTGTCTTTCATCTCAGCATTGAAAATAGGCAATGGTTAAAGAGCCTGAAGAGAAAGCTGCTTTGGAAAAGGTTTGCTGCTAGATGAACTCAAACCTGACCCCTAATTTCATTTCATGAGGAGTCATGGCAACAGCCTGCCAGTGGGAGAGAGAAGGGGAGAGGCTGCCCAAGCAAATTGCTTCCTCCATCAGGACCTGAAATCAGTGATCCACTCATTCAGTTTTTCCCTATTCTACAATTTCTGGCTGTATTTGGACTGTAAATGAACTGGCTTTACTGGGATTGTAAATGAAGTGGAGTTTAACATAAACTTACCTGTTCATCTTAATCTGACATTGGTTCTAGGAGCAAAATTTTATTTGTTAGGTCATGAGTGAAACCTCTATAAAAGGCATTTAATGAATGTTTTTCATATATGTGTTCATACTTTTTTGATACTAGATGTTTGATTTCTATGCAGCTCTTATGCTGGGCTAGTTATTACTGATAGCATTTTATTTATGCAGTGAGTGGTATTTCCATAATTTTGTATGAGTTTTCAAATTGCAGACAGTGATATTTTCATATTTTACATTGACTTTTGGATTATGTGATTTTAGTTTTATTACTAAAATCCGTTTTAAGGAAATTTGTATTACTATAAAATACAACTGCAACCGCTGTCGAGATTTTCTGGCTGTATGTAGTTGTTGAAGATTGTATGTGCTGTAACACTTTATGTAGCGTATCTTTCATAATACTGTATGGTTTAGGATAGATTTACATAGTTTGTGGAGAAGACAATAGTTGTCTTGGAGTAATCTCATGGCATAAGTCATTGACAAGCTGGCAGTTTTTTATTTAGTACTGAAGTATGCAAACTTACTCCAGCTCTCTGTGTGTATGATTTGTTTTCAGAATCTATAAAAACTTATTGTGACTTGAACTCAAACTTTTAGGTATTGAAATTAAACTGTCATTATAAGGTAGTTTTAGGCATTTACCACTAACAACATAATACCAGTTTATAGGAAGCTCTGTTTACATGGAATATCCCAAATGGTTAAACAGCAGGGGAGTCTTCTGCTTTTAGTTAAAAACCTGCTGTTTCTGTGTGGCTTATTTACTGCTTCTTTAATTCTTAATGTAGTGTGCTGTGGAATTGAGCATGCAAAAGTCAGTAAAGAATTCTGTTTTCTGCGTCTAAGGTTATTACTTGCTGTACAATAATAAAGGCACTATTTTATTGGGTTACTTGTAATTAACTTCAGCACTAGGCATTGATATAAATCATTCCTAATCTGTTTTCTTTACATTTTCATTCTTTTAAACTAGTGTCACATAGCTTCTTTCTGTTGTCCTTTTGCATAAGGACTAGGGTCGTAATTACTTTTTTGAATTAGGCTGTTGGAAGGTAGTGTGCATGTTGATCCAAGAATTGATTAAGAAACACTAATGATTTTCATATAGCACTTTTAAAAGATTCGTAATAAATACTGTATAATAAGCAGTGATATCTATAGCAGTGATATGTTAGACCATTAGAATTCAATACAGTGCTGTCATGCAGTGCAGCTGGAAAAATATTTCAGCATAAGAAACTTTGATTCTGTGTCATAGCAAAAATGGTAAACAGTTTTGTGGTTATGAATAAAAAAATCATGTTCCAACTCTTCCCCAGAGTGTATTTTATGAAAGTAGCTATCATTGTTATAATCTTTGTTTCTGTGTTTTATCAGAGGAAAAATACTGAAACGCTTTTGGTTTTAATTTTTTTCTGCTTGGTCTTGGTGTTTGGTACCAACTGGGCCATGTGCCTTTTATCAATACACTGGTGTACTGCAGCATTTTCAGTTACTGCTTAACAGTGTAGGTTGTAAACAAGAATACTGTGTTCTTTTCAGGCAGTTTTGCAATGTGTTTTTCTTGACTTTCTTGTCCTTTTCAGGGATATGCAATCACACACGCACAATCTCGGCCCAGCTTTATAGTTCATTGTTTAGTTTGATGTGAGTGAGTTTGGAATATTTTCCTTCAACAGCATGCTCAGTGTTATACCTCCGCTTAAGAAGCTATCTCATCTAGTTGATTTTTACGCAACTTTCTCCTAGAAGACTCATTAAAATTTTTAATACAAAGACTTTGGTTGTGTACTGTCACTAGCTGATTTTTTGACAAAAAGCAATGTCATTTTAATGGAATGCCAATAGTAAATGCTTTTTATTGTAACTGAGTGTGTTTGATAGTTTTAAAGTCTTATAAAAATAATTAGCTCTTTTATATAGTTCTAATGGCAGCCTTGCAAGTTTCCCCTGGAGCAGTCTCTAATGAACAGGCCTTGATTTTTCCAGTTGGGCTTTTAGATTCCCTGAGGACTTGACTTCAGACCTTGAGGGGCAGCAGCTGCCATTTGTCTTAGGACTGGAGTTGCCAAACAGACGGACCATGTATTAATAGGACACATTTGTATAGCCTGAGTATGTGGAACCCTGGTAGAAGCCTAATGATGATCATCTGTTGAGAGCTTGTAGCTGGCCAGGGTTAGAGTAACTTTTATCACCCTTATTGAAATCAAACCCTCTGTATTGATTGGTGATATAGCTTGACTTGTTACATACATGCCATGTTAAAGCTTTCATAGACAAGCCATTGTTTAGTGTGGAATAGTATCCACTGTTGAAATTTCAATAAATTCAAGCTTGTTTTAAGTTTTCCCCTCACAAGATGCTCTGAATTTTTAGGATAGTAGTAAATATTTTTGTAAGCTCTTTCTTTGTGTCAAGATTCAGCAACAGTGATGTTCTTCTGTAGAGAAAGGACCATGTATATGATTATTGAAGTTATTTTTTTCCTCAGTTTCTAATCATTCTTCCATTATTGATTTATAGTTTTAAAATTTTATTTTAGCATCCAGGTATGACTGTATACGTACTGAATAACATTATCTCCAAATGTGATTTCATGTTACTCGTATTTTAAGGTGTGACATCCTTGCAGAATTTTTGTTTCATATACTACTTAGCCTGAGCTAATTTTGATATTAAATTGCTGTGTTGTGTTTCAAGACATTATGTCACATAATTAGATGTTGGCTTTAATTTTTTTCAGTGAAGCTTTGTAGAATAAAATAAGCATGATTCAGTTCTTTAAAAGGAATTCATGTTTGCAGAGATTCTGCTTAACATGCAGTCTAACTTGGGTTTTGTTTTGTTTTGTTTTTTTAATTATTAAGAATTCAGCTGAGATATAATCTACTTTTCACTAGATGTTCATTCAAGCCTGTAGTGGATGTGGTGCTGAGAGAGTGCTGACACCAAGTGCAAACACTGCTGAAAAGTTCTTGATAGTTTACTTTAGGCACTTGAAGATTAGTGTATCTCTCTATGAACAAGTTTTTCATGCAGATTTGACCTTTACTCTAGGATATAATATGTCTCTTAGTCATATGTTAACACATTTTCCCACCATGCTCCTTCATGCTCCATTCATAGTTGTCAGTACCAAAGTCATCCTTCTCCTTTGTTTCATAACCAAAATAAATTATTAAAACTCTACCAGCTTTATGAGAAAGACGGATTAGCAAAGAACTGGCTCTTTTTTGCTTGCTTATGAATGTGTATTTCAACTGATAGATATATTTCTTAGTTGTGAAATATGTTAACTTTTTAGGATATTTTTTTAACTTTCAGAGAAAAATGAATTACTAAGGATCATGCATGTGTGTGTATATGTGGATGAAAGCAGCAGTGCAGTTCCCTGCAATTGAAAATAAAGCTATTTTCATCCACTGGAAATGTTTTGAATATTCTGTTAAAAGATCCACATTTATTTATTTAGCAGTCAGACCGGCTGACAGATTGGTTTTGCAAATGCTTTTACATAGCTTGAAGACTGCCTATTTTGTGTTGTTTGAAACATGTTTATATTTTTTTCCTAGAAATGTACAAGTGAGAAGGGGTATGTCCATTTGCTGCCTACAGGCAAGCGCTTCAGATTACAAACCAACAAATGTTAACCAGCAAAATTTTCTTTGCATTTTTTTGAGTGACTAGAGTTTAGGAGTGGCTATATTGGGTTAGATAATAGACACAAAGAGATGCTCAAGAAGACTTAAGACAAGCCTGTATGATACCCTTCCACTTTCAGCTATTTTGAGTTTGGGGTATTTTATGAATTGGGTGCAGTTTCTGTGTTATTTAGTCAGTATCAGTGTATTTTCCTTCCATGTGCACTTCTTGTCACCACAGCATCCTTTGTTGATAGTTTCCCCTAATGTGTAATGCACTGCGTAAAGAACCACCTGCATTTCTTAGGTTTGAAGCTGGTTCCTGCGAACTGCTGCTTACAGAGAAGGCTTTTGGGCAGGCCTGTTCTGGTAAATAAGAAGCTCCTGAAGTATGGGATCTGAACAAGGATATTCAGAATGAGTAGGGAGCCAACATCAGATAGAGAAAGACAAACTAGTAGAATTGACTGGGAAATTAAAATTCAATGTGGAATTTTTCGAGAACACTTATCTGATGATGCCTTATGATTAGAGATATACCTAAATTTTAAGAAAGGGAATTGGACAATCACGTATTACAGAAGACTTTTCAATGCATTTGAAGACTGAGGTAACTACATATGCATATATACCTGAAAGGAAACAAAATGAGATATAGAATTACTCAAGATTGTTTTACTAGACTAATCTCATTGTTGGTTGTGATCTAATGCATGTTGTGGTCTTTGGCCAAAATGTATTTCCTACACAAAGGAAATGGGGTAATTTATGAGTTTTATTAGAGCATTTGGTACTGTCATACGACTGATCGTTACTTAGAATTAATTAAATAAACCCAACCTAACTCAAATGGGACAACAGTAGGGCATGATATAACCTTGAGGGAGATCATTATTTTCTGAAAGAAGGGGTTTAAGACCAGTACTGTTGAATGTTTACATCTAATGATCCCTGGGCATTCGGGCACTCAGTAAGAATGTGTTAATGAAAATTGTTGATCTAAAATTGGTGCTATAGGGAGCTAGTATATAATTTTTCTTATGGCAGAGTTGTGCTGTAGCTACAGGAAATGTAATGTGTTATTCAATACCAAATTAAAATTCATAAGATATTTGAAGGATAGTTGCAGAAAAGGATATAGTACTGGCATTTTATCTAAAGTACTTGCAAAAGTGTTTGCAGATTCCATTAAGGAAGTATGTGAAACAATGGGCTAGGAAATTTCCACATCAGACATTGTAGTAGAATAAAATGTGATTTTTTTTTTTTTTTTTTGTCTTCTTGTAATGGTTGTTCTTTGTTATAGATATTTGTAAATAGTGTTCAGAACTTCCAGGGTTCTTTTTTTGTGCTTCACTGTTGAGTGTACACTGACCAGAAGTATTAAAAGTAGGTTATATCTCTGTTACTAAACATTTGTATCTGTAGGAAATGATGGTCAATTAAGTACAGCTTAGAACAGGTATGAAAATATTGACTCTGTTGATCTTCCCTTACAGTCCTTCCTTAGGAAAGTGCTGAAGTGTGTTTCGTAGTTATTTAGTTGCATTAGTGGTTGAGTTTGAGGCTTTTAACGTGTTTTTTCTCTGATACCTTAGGGAGATGGATAACTAAGATGTTGATATAATAATGGAATATGCATACTGAGTGTAATTGTTTGAGAGAGAACATGTACTGTGGGGAAATAGTGAATGGATCATGAAAGATGATGACCATTAGTCTTTTCTTTCAACTATTTAAATTAGCTTTAGGGTGTGTTCAGCTGTGATTTATGGAATTGTTTAGACTAACGCCTCCTTTGATAGTGTCTGATGTGGAGAAAAATGCTGAAAAGTATCATGATAAATGCACTTTCTTTTCACTTTTGGCAACCTCCATCTTCACCAATTAAATTTTCACGTAATGAGCTCTTTAAAAAGAGCAGAGCAACAGATGGACAGTGTCATAAATGGAAAAAATTATTTTGCTTTGCTTGAGCTTTTGCTCATTTAAGCTATCAGAACAGCTTCAATTATCGCATGAAGATATGAAAATATCATGTTTACAACTTTATATTACATTTAAAAAGCTTACATGGATTACTTGCATATGCTATTTTTTGTGGAATATTAGCAGCTAAAAGGCTTTTTTTTAACAAGAAAGGGTAAATGCTTAAAGCTATTTCAGGCAGCTTACAGACTAACATGAAGCCATGTAAGCTATAAGAAGGCAATAGAGAAAAACTGAGGGAAGGATGGTGGGCGAAATGCGAAGAAGATCTTACGATATAGTATATTACAATAAAGGCCAATGGTGCAACGTTATGTAACATCAAAAAACCCCACAAACTGCACAAAACCCCATATGTAATAACATGTAAATGGAAGTTACTTATTACCCTAAATTTTAGCTCTGTCTAGTTGTTCCTATTGAATTTAGAATTAAAAAATCATCTTGGTGCTTTTGTTAACCAATTCTGTTTTTTCTTCAGCTTTCAAATCAGGGAAGCAAGCCCCAGTGATAGGTCATCTGTTTTGGTTTCTTTCTTGGGGCCAGGCAAAACCTGCCTACATGTATTGAGTCTTAGAGTTTTGCTATAATTCAGTAATCAGCTGGATGTAAGAAATGTGCAGTGCTAGTGTGTCTGCCATTGCTGTTACTTCAGTGTGTTAAAAATGTGTTAAAAGTTGTTTTGAAATTTACTAGGTGTTGATGATGCAATATTTGGGTTATTAACAGATTGTTTTGAATAAAGATGACTGTGATACTGAGGTGAGGATTATTATCAGCATATATGTTAACCAGATTTTAAACTGTAACAGAAATTTGTGTATAAAGAATGAGCCTTACTTTAGCATAAACCAGTTTGTTTCAAGCGTTATCAAAGTTCAGTACGGCAAAAAGCAATCAGAATTACTACATAACGCGACAAAAGAAAATGGTGCAGTTCTTTGTGGGATATTCTTGTATTTCCTTCTCCCCTCCACAGAATATGATTTTGAGTAAATGAGGCAGTTCTGCTTCTTCATGCTGGCAATGTTTTCTTCCTGATTAGCACACAATCCGTGCCTTGTACATTTACTGTTGTTGGTGTAAATTGCTAAGATGAAAAGAAAGTGCATAACTTTATAGTTGAAAATGTTTTTTTTTTTTTTTTTTTAGTTTTGCTTTTATACAACCAGTTTTCTCTTGTGTTTTTTCCCAGGAGTGGCAGAACTCTATACAAAAGAATGCTGGCCTTGCCTTTATTGAGCTTGTCAATGAAGGAAGGTAAGTCAGAATATTTGAAAGCACCTCTGTGTTAGCCTTCAGGAAGTTGTGTGGCTTGAAAAATTTGTAAGAGTTTTTCTTACGCCTTTTTGTGTTGTTTTATTTGAGTTTTACAAGCATGATTTCATTTTCTTCAATACTTCGGTTCAGTTCTGCTATAAATATGGGATTTTGCAGAATCTGAATGCTCTATAGTTTCATTAAATATTTCACTTGTAGGTGTGTTGTGGATTTGCTTTTTCCTGTCCTTGTGTGCTGGTTAACACTGAAACTGTAATTTGTATTCAGCTAATCTCTTCAGGAAGGGAATTGATACTTGGAAGACATTATAGCTAGGAACTGTAAGATAAGCCTCTGTCTCAAAAATTAGATTCCAGTTTGTTCATTTATTCCCTGTCTACTTCAAAATAGCAAGGAAGTCCCTTTAAGGAAAAGAAAAAGTCTGTTAATATTACCAATGAGTTTAATGTTCTGTCTGTAACTATATATGTATATTACTGGAATGTGTAGAAAATGACAGAGCAGGTGATGAGGCCATGCTCTTTGACTTGTAGTGACTGTTCAGAGCCATCAGTATTTTCTTCGTTAGGAATCAATTGTTGAGGCACTCTAAGAGTGATATCCACCTTCTCTAAAGGCTTTTTTTTTTTTTCTTGAGATGTCTTAATGCATTATCTGAGGAGTATTATAAGAAATGCCATTTATCTAAACCTAAATTCTGTTACTGAGTAACTTGAGCTAGTAAGAATCCCAGTAGAAAATAAATTTTGCAGGATTAGGACAGCTACTGAGTTAAAATCAAAATAATTTTATCACATAAATTTAAATGTTACATAAGTTTTGTTTTGGGTTTTATTTATTTATTTATTTATACCAGTGTAGGTGTAGGGGAAAATGGCTATTTCGGATTTTTTTCTTTCAAAATGTGTGGATGTTCTCAAGATGGATAAAAATAATGACCATTTTAATGGTCATATTTCAGTTTATGGTGTGGGAAACACCATTCTGAGGGAGAAAAAACATTTTGCTACTAGTCTTGATCCCAAGGGCCAAGGTAAAGTAACAAGGGTGTTCAGTTACAGTGTTAAGATCTAGCCTGTAGTTGTTTCCTATTATGTGAGGCTGACCTGTGCTGACCTTACTTACAAAGTGCCTGCTATAAATTTGCCTCTTGATTAATGTTTTATTAGCATAGATAACATAGAGATCCCACACACATGTAAACCACAATGTATGGTTCATCTGTGTAAGATGATTATCATGAACAAATCAGTTTCTGAGTTTTAAGTAGCAGTTTACTTAGCAGTTATTCAGCCGGTTCAGGTCAAGCTTTCAGGGAGCATTCTATCAGTAAACTGTTTGGAATTGACTATTTTCTTTTTAAGAATCTGTAATGCTCATAACAGACAGATGGAATCACTCCCGCACCTCCATAAACAACACCAATAACTTATAGTCTAGCCTTAGCAGAGTGGTTGTCTCGGGGACAAATGATTCCTTGAAGACTGAGAAGTGTGGTTTTGGTTAGCAGAAAATATCTAAGTAATTGTTACTTCATTTCATTTCTAGCTCATAGCAGAGTTGTTTTTTAAAAAAGTGGGAACATAACTTTCATTATGGGGGAGAGGAGAGGGGATTAGTTTCTTAAAAATGGCTCCTTTTGTCTGTCTCCATTTCCCTCCATTGCTGTTCATAGGAGCCTTTAAAGTTATTGCTGAATTGGTCATTGCGGTGCTTTGTGACTTTTCAGCATTCACTAAAATGGATCTGTTATCCCTTATATGACATGAACTTATATTCCAGAACTACTCTTTTTTTATCTTTATGCAGGTTGCACGTATGCTAACACAGTAAAACTAAAAATTTCAGGCCTTATATTTTACCGTATTTGCTATTGGCTTATGTATTTTTAGCATAACATAATCTTGACTCCAGAAGCTGAAATGTTTTCATTAAAACTTAAAAATGAGAATAAGTGGATGAGAATGATTTAGATGTTAACTGCATAATTTTTTAATAAACTTGAATTTATAAATTGTTTCTGTGAGTACGCAAGAAAAGAAGACAAGGTAGTTAGTTGTACAAAGGACAGAACTGATATCAGCAAGTAAGGGAGGATGTCTGTTGGGGTACAATGACATGTGGAGTGTTAGGATAAATAAAATAAAATCAAAGACTGGAAGAACTACCTAGAATTTCTGGAATCACAGAATTGCTGTTGTCTGCTGCCTTGGTGGAGAAAGTCTTGGTCATCCTTATAACCCTTGTAAACCAGGGGTTTATTCCCAGAGTTTATTACTAAGGTTTTTTTTGACTAACCATCCCAGAGGGTATACCAGTTTGAAGTGTGTTCTACTGTTAGTTTATCAGGCAAATAAGATGACTGAAAAATCTTTCACCGAGATCTAGAAAAAGAGATCTAAATCTCCCTATACTTGCTTTCAAATGTACTTTTTTACTTTTATTTGAAAGGTATGAATGTACCTCTCTCTCTCACAGCGGTTGAAAGTTTTATGTTTAGGCTTGCTGTGTTTTGGCTAGGATTCCCTGGACGAAAATATGTACAGAAAGTTTACCTCTGGGACTCGTAAGATCTACAATGTGTGTGCTGCATTCAGTATGTTCTGAATTTCAACATGTCCCCAAGTAACTAATGTGTTACACATACAGTTGCTTCCAGGCTTTCCAGATGATTTTGGGTCCACTGCACATATAGAGCAGAATGGATTTGTTTGTGCCCAGTGAAATTTTGACTCTTGAATTGAAAAAAACATTTCTGAATAGGAGAGAATGTGAAAATGTATATGTGAAAGTACAGAACCACAAAGCTACCTAAACTGAAAAATGAAGTTTTGGAAGGCTGGGTTACAAGCATAGTGAAAACAAAGAAACAAAACCCACCACCACCCCTGAAAAAAAAAAACCCAACAATGAAACAACCCCCCCAAAAGCCCTGTAGAAACACAGGAAGGTACAGAATGTAAACAAAAAGCTAAAGCAGCAGCTATTGAGAAATAACCTCTTTCTGTGCATGAAGAGAAATGTCAGTTTCAGTACATTGCTACATTGAACATTAGCCTGGTTTTAATAAAAATGAATGAGTACTGTTCACTAGTATTGTAATGTCTGGGAACACTATTAGTGCTCTTTGAAACCTTGTTAAAAAGGTGCCTATACCCACTGTTTCTCTTATGTATGGAGCCATCTGTGCAGCAGAAGTATAGATTGCGAAACATTTTCCTTAGCCCGCTGAACTTCTGTCAGTCTCAATTTCAGTCTTTGTGCTTACCTTTCACCTTTGGGTCCTTCCTTTAGAGTGAATGTTGTTTTGGAGCCTCGACCTGCTAGAGCTTTCTGGTGAGGGAATTTTTTCACTGGAACCATTCTTTAGATGTGATTGGTTCATGGTCATGGCTGGTCCTCTCCTTTGAAGAATCCCGAGGTGTCCAGACAGATTCCATTTTTTCACCCTGAAACTAATTATGTTTCCTCTTTATGCAAGGGATGGTCAAGCTGTTATTTCTGAACTGAAAAAAAAAAAAAAAAAAGAGAAGCTTTGTTTTACTTCCTTGTGTGTACAAACATCTCTTTTGTTATACTTTTATTTCTTCTACTTGACTAGTTAGCAAACAACTCCTTTGCTTTGTGAAGGTTAAAACTCTCTCCTGTCACTTTGATTCATTAGCACACTTTAGTGCGAAGCATCTTTTATGCTAGACCTTGTTTTCTGTATCAGTCAGTGCACTAACAAACGTACTCAAGCTTGAGACCAGGCATGACAGTTATTATCCCCTTTGGGGTGATAATGGGTTTGGCATGGCAAGGGTTGAGGGATCAGTCTCCTAAGCATGCTGCAGCAATTATTCTTTCTCATTTTCAGTTGAAGAGACTCTTAAAGATGCTTGATGTTAATTTTCACAGGTATCATTTTGTTGATCATTCAAAGAACTAAGTATGGTGTTCTTTACATTAATTTTTATACATCTGCAAATGAGTATTCAAAATCTGGAAAGCAGTTGCTTTAAAAAACTGTCACCCAAAGTTTGGTTGAAAGATAACGGAATTAAACTAGCAGGATACGTGTATGATTTCCTCTCTTTTGCCTTTGCCCTTTCACATCCTTAACCAAGAAAACCCAACTAAAACTTAAGGATTCACAAGTGCATCCAGGAGAAGCAGAACTAATGTTTTTCTGTAGCTTTCTCTCCCTCCTAGATTCTTTGTTGTCTAATGAGGAATGAAATCTAATAAAAATTCTCCTGCAATATCAGAGGATTTTCCTCATATATTGGATTTTCTGTTATGACTTTCAGTGTAGTTGAAAAGAGCTGGTTTGGTTTGGTTTGGTTTTTTAAGGGTGCTTGCAAGGATTTTTGTCCTCTGTTGATTTAATACATATTTTATATCTAATATTTTTGAGAAACTCTAGCCTTTTATTAAAAAATAAATAAATTGTTGGAATTATCCAATGAATTCACAAGTCATGGGGAGAACAAGGAGGGCAGACAATATGCAAATCTAATTTACTTAGCAAGCAAAAATCCCACTAACCAACAAAAAAAGCTCCAAACCTCTCCAGAAATAACCACATGCAAATAGTATTATTCTCTCAATACATAACACCCAGTAGTATAAAATCTGGAATGCTGTAATCATCTGTATTTCTTAGCATTTTTTTTAGAGGGAACTGAAATAAAATTTCATCATATCACCTGCTGTTCCTTTTCTTAAATTGTATGTATTACTTTTGACTGGCCATTGATGCAAATATTTTTTAATGTTAAAATACTTGGCAATCAAACTAGTTGGGCAATTACTTGCACAGTTTCCTAATGGAAAACAGGGGACAGATGGAGGCTGCCCCATTCAGTTGTCTTTTACTTGTAATGGAGTGCGGTCACTTTGAAGGAATGAGTTTTAGAGAATGTGTTGCCATAGGAGCAACTACTGTGATGGAAAATAGTTAGAAAAATACAGCTATTAATGAAAAAATGGATGGTAACTGACAGACTTATGCTTTATGCATACTTGACCAAAAAAGGCTCAGGAAAAAAATGATAAAGGTAGTCACGTCCAAAGTAGACTTGATTACTACCAGTCCCCTTACTGCAGCCTCCTTGTCCTGAGATTCTGATGATGTAGAAACTGGGCCCAAGTTTTGATTTGTAAGAGAAAAAAGTATTTTCCCCATTTCCTTGCTACTTATTCTTAGGAACCCAGTCAGCTCAAGTGGTAGGTTTTGTAAAAGGGGTTGTTGGTGATTTAGTTTCTGAGTTTTTATGTTACTGCTTTGGTCTCATAGCAGAAGCAGCTTTGTTGATGTCTGAATTTGAACTACAGAAAATCATTAAGTTAGACTTTAAACAGCATTTAAAATGTGCCTAAAATTAGAAGTTATAGCCTTTATGTGTTTCAGAAATGGACAAGTGACTTGAATTGGAGTTCTTGACACTGTATTACTTCTGTGTGTGCATACTAAGGTATGGTGTGACATGCACAGCCATTTTAAAAACAGGTTTTTATTTCAGTGAGTTTTGTTTGATCATCTGTGCATGGATTAAAATTGCATCATTTCTGTGTAACTGGAAACATGATCTTAGCTGCAACTTAATGATCAAACTGAAGCTTCTTGGGGAGGACTATCATAGAATCATAGAATAGTTAGGGTTGGAAAGGACCTTAAGGTCATCTAGTTCCAACCTCCCTGCCATGGGCAGGGACACCTCCCACTAAACCATGCCACCCAAGGCTTTGTCCAACCTGGCCTTGAACACTGCCAGG
>JANRGW010005737.1:0-10471 GCA_024733675.1 Psilopsiagon aymara
TGTCTCGACGCCGGAGCGCTTTGCTTTAGCCATTTATATGCTGTGCAGTAGCATCAGTGCGTTGACACGCTGCGGAGATGCGTTACAAACGATTCCTGGGCTGAAGGTGGGAAATGCAACGTTTGGTTTACCTAAAACGCAGGGATTCCAGGGGGTGAGGTCTTCTCCCACTGATAGAGGAGATGGAGCTGTTTGCTCATGCTGTCCAAGTAGTGCTGCTGGGGCAGGAGATGTGATCTCTGTTCCGAACACATGGTTTGGGTTTAAAACCGGCAAATTTGGAGCAGTGCACTTGTTAGAAGGGCTTTCCTTCAGTGTGGAGTTCTGAGTTGTTCTCCACCAATAGAAGAGCTGCCAGCATGGGAGGAATCGTAGAACACTGCTGTGATTCTCGGTACTTTGCTGTCAGTATTTCTCGGTCCTCAGTGTTTTATCCATCACTGAAGGATCAGAATCTCAGCTTCTGAGGCAGCCACAGGATCAGCTTCACCCAAGGCAGGGTTGGACAGGGCTTGGAGCAACCTGCTCTAGTGGAAGGCATCCCTACCCATGGCAGGGTAGAAACTCAAGTTGCTTTAAGATCCCTTGAACCCAAAGCAGTCTGTGACTATGAATTTGGCACTAAGGCCATGAATGTGTGTCTAAGCCCTGGGTTCCACGGCCACGCTGCTCTGACTTGCTTAAACACCTTTCCAGTTTGAGAGGCTCCCATCTCCTCGCGCACTCCAGTTCTCCGCCCTCCCCACCAGTTGCTTTTGCCCAAGCAGTGGATCTTGGTTTAACCTGGACCTGTGTAAGAGACTCTGAGAACCATCTGTGCCATGCTCCCGTGGGCACCATCCTGCCCCATCCACTGGCTGCATCCCTGCGGACATTCCACACCTCCACCTGCTCACACCAGGAAGAACCCACATCCCGCAGAGACGTGAGCCATAAGGCTCATCCTGAAACAGCTCCAGACGCAGAGAGGCCCAAGGGAACAAGGTCTTTACGCCAAAGAGCTGTGGAGGAACTGAAGCACTATTACAATGGGTTCCACTTGCTTTGGATCGACACAAAGGTGGCTGCCAGGATGGTGTGGAGGCTGCTACATGGCCAGGTCCTCACTAGGAGGGAGAGAAGAAGGGTAAGTGCCACCCAGCTGAAATGATGTGATAAGAGGCTTACAGTCATAGAGAAGGGTTCTTCATCAGTGCCTGTAGCGATAGGACAAGGGGTGATGGGTTCAAATTGAAACAGGAGAGGTTCAGGTTGGAGATAAGGAAGAAGTTCTTTACTGTGAGGGTGCTGAGATACTGGCACAGTGATAAATGCTCCATCCCTGGTGGTGATCAAGGCCACATTGGGTGACATGGTCTAGTGTAAGGCATCCGTGCCCATGGCAGGGGTTGGAATGGGTGATGTTAAGGTCCTTTCCAACCCAGACTTGGTGGTTCTATGACAGAAGCTGAACCACTTGGTTTCAACGCTGCTTTGGAACACGTCTGTGTCTGGTTGAGTCATGATTTCTGCTGTGTCTTCTCTACAGCTGCTGAGAACTTGTGCAGATCTCTTCCGCCTGGTTCCCTTCCTGGTGTTTGTCATTGTCCCCTTCATGGAGTTCCTGTTACCTGTGTTCTTGAAGCTCTTTCCTGAAATGCTGCCCTCGACGTTTGAGACGGAGTCAAAGAAGGTTTGTGTCCTTCCCGAGGGTGTTCTCCAGCTCAGAGCATCTGTACAGCTGCACACAAAGAGCTCTTGTTTCCTGCCTGGTGCTGTGGGTGAGGAACAGCCCCATGCACAGGTCGAGGACTCAGCTTGTTCCTATACAGAGCACCAGGATCTGGTGGTTGTGCTGTAAGCAATGATCAGCAGGAAAGCACACAGCAAGTTAGTTACCTGTGTTAACCCAAGCCTGTTTGCTTTCAGCCCTGAAGTCCTATCCCATCTCTTTCCCCCAATCCCCTTCCGATTTTCAAGTGGAATTCCTGATTTCTGTTTCATTTCCTAAATGAAGGAAGAGAAGCAGAAGAAGAGGTTAAGTGCGAAGCTGGAGTTAGCCAAGTTCCTGCAGGAAACCATTGCAGAGATGGCCAGAAGGAACAAAGTGGAATCAGCACAAGGAAAACAATTCTCCTCTTATGTGCACCAGGTAAAATGGGCTGGGGGGGGAGTGTGTGACAGCACCAGTCCTTGCACCAGCTTTAGTGCTGCTGCTATGGGCAGAGAATGTGGGATTTGTACTAAGGCTGCAGAGCAGCACAGAGCTGTCTGCCTGGGGTTACCATTAACTGGATGCCCTCCTGCAGCTGCTGCCCTGCTGGCACTAGCTCTTGACCCCACCACTCAGAGCTATCCATAGACAAGCATTCCCATCCTGGAGCATCCTTCAAGGGGCCACTCAATGCTGTTTCGCTTTGGCCTTTTAACTATAGGGTTTGGTTTCCATCCAGAGACTGAAAACCCAGTGTGAGAAACAGGAAGGGCTTCTTCCTTAGAGGGGGAAGAGGATCCTTCACAAGCTGGGGTGCTCTTTGGCTCTGGGGCCTGATGCCTCCTGGTTTGTCCAGATCCGTCGCAGCGGCCATCAGCCCAGCACCCGGGACATCGTGCGCTTCTCCAAGCTCTTTGAGGATGAGCTCACCCTGGAGCACTTGGAACGGCCTCAGTTGGTGGCTCTCTGCAAGCTGCTTGAGCTGCAGCCCATTGGCACCAACAACCTGCTCCGCTTTCAGCTCCTGCTCAGGCTCAGAACCATCAAAGCAGACGATGAGGTGAGTTTGAAGCAGCTCAGGTGTCCCAGCTTTGGTGGAGCACAAGCTGAGGCTCTGCACTCCGCATCAGTGCAGCTTTCCAATTCTGGAATGGATCTTGCATGGAAACACCAGGTTTGAACCAACTGAATTCAGGATGAGTTTATATTAGTTTATAAAGGGGCTGCATTCCTTTAGCCTGGAGAAGGCCAAGGGGGAAGGTGCCTAATGGGGTTGTTTAGCACATGGAACCAGACTTAGAGGTACACAGGAGGAGAACAAGTAAAGGTCATAAATTGCAGCAAGGGAAATTCCATCTTGATAAGAAAGCAAAGTCAAACTCGGTGGGTAAGCAGTGGAACAGGTTTTCCAGAGGCTGTGAAATCCGCATCCTTAGGGATGCTCAAGGCATACATGGAAAAAGGCTGAGCAATGTAAAGAACTGTATGAGTTGACCCTCTATTGAACAGGAGATTGGACTGGGGACCTCCAGAAGTCCCAGCCTACGTTTTAGGCTCGTGTGGTTTGAAATGGTGTAAAGAATCCAATTAGGACATAGAAGAAAAGACCAGAAATCTTACTGCTAGTAGGAGGTGAGGAGTTCTGGCAGGCACATGCAACTAACCACGTTTACTAACTAACCCAGTTAACTAACTAACCCAGGTCCAGCTTTAAAGCCTACAACTGAGTGTGTGAATGAGCTCCTGAGACCTGCAGCATCACATGTAACATATGCCTGGGGGAAACCCAGAAGAATTAGGATCCAGGTTTTCCATCCTCTGTAGCTGAAGGCTGTCAGAAGGAATAATCCACGAAGATTCCATCTCATCTTTGTATTGCTCTGACTTAGTGCCCATTTACCTAAACAGACCTTTCTTTAGGCTCACGCCCATCAAGTACATCAGGGTTTTGGCTTACTCTATGCCTGGATAAGAACATCCCTTTTCATTCCAGCTGATTGCCAAGGAAGGAGTCAATGGCCTGAGTGTGTCCGAGCTGCAGAGCGCAGGCAGAGCCAGAGGGATGCGGTCACTGGGTCTCTCAGAGGAGCAACTGAAGGAACAGCTCAGACAGGCAAGTACGCTCCGGTGTGGTCCCAGGACACAGCGAGGAGCCGTGCTCAGGCACAGCTTCACCAGGAACTCATCCATTCCGGATGGATCCTCACCTGACAAAACGGATTAAAGGCATGAAGGAGCCAGATTATGGCTTGGACTAAAGAGAAGGCCAAGTAGCATCAGGGCCAGCTAGAAGGAAGATGAAGGGAAGTGTGTGGAATGGTTTAAGCTTCTAAAGTAGCCATGGCTTGTGGCAGAGCCAACACCAGTGTTCTGTAAGCATTGAAACAGGTTACAGATAGTGCGGTGGGTGCTGCTTGTGTAAGATGCAGGTAACTCAAAGTACTTTGCTTTAACTGGTGCCTGCTTCTCAGTAGTGACGTTTTCCCTCATGAGCAGCTGGGAGCATCCTCTCTAGCGTGTATTCCATTTGGTATCCTTAACTCTTCCGAACTATTCCTTCTCATTGTGGCGACTTCAATCTGTGCAAGTCAAACTCCAGATACCTATAAGAGCCTTAAGGACAAAGGATGCTGCGTGAGTCAGTACTGACATAAAGCTAACCTGAAATGACTTTTCCTTCTGTTTTCCTCTAATAGTGGCTGGATCTGCATTTGAAAGAGAATGTTCCACCTTCTCTGCTCCTGCTTTCCCGTGCCTTGTACTTGGTAGATACAAAGCCACAACCTGTTCCAGTTCCACAAAAGCAGGTGAGTTGTTTGAATAGAGCTTTCAGGTTAATAGTTCAACCATTACACGTTATAAAGATGAAGCTCTGGGACATGGATCTTGTTCTTTGATCCTCCGAGTGGACTGAAGTTATAACTATGCTGAACTCAATGTTCTTCTGCAGAGAGGTGAAACTGCTTCAATCATGACATCCACTCTCGAAGGCCAAGAGACCCTGGTGGATCCTGCCCCTGTTGTACAGGGAGGAAAGGTTGGAAAAGAGCAATCTCTGAGTAGGACAATGAGGGTGTACCACTCTAATCTTTGGCAAGAGCATAGGGGCAAACCTTTGCAGAGCTAGACAGCACCCCATGTTTGACACCATTGTCCAGAGCACACAAGCAGTGCATGTTCTTGCATTGTGTTTGTGCCACAGAGCCTCACAGTTGCATGCTCTGACTTGGGATAGCGAAAGGGTACAGAGATCTACGGCACATCTTGTCCTGGTGCTGAAAGCAGCACCAGGATTAGGGTTAATAACCCAGCTATTCAGTACCATGGTACTGGCTTCCAGCAGAGGAGCTCTCATAAGCTGCTAAGTTGCTTTATTCACATACAGAGACCTCAATCCAGGTACATCTAGCTCAGAGAAGCCAGTTAAAGGTGACTTGAGACTTGTTTTCAGCTCTCTTAGTGAACTGGGGAGTTGTCCAGGACAAAGAGAGACAAAACACCTGGAGTAAGGAAGCCAGAGCAGATGGTTCACAGCAGGCTGAAGAGAATTCCTGGGATAAGTCCAAGTTGATAAGAGCAGCTACAGAATTAAAGGAGGACATTGTGTCAACTGCTAGGGGTACTCCCAAAGAGCACTGTTAGGTTGGAAATGCTGACCTAGAGCTCTCACAGGCATGCACTGCAGGGAGCAGCCTTACTTGGAAAGGAGAAGGGGTTGGATGGGATGGAGGTAGAGCTTTGTTTTCTGAGGCTTCTATGACTTAAAGCTGCTTTTCCTTTAAAGAATGAAGAGTTTGTATCCCAGCCAACAGAGCGACTGCCAGGCTCAGAAGTGCCAGTGAAGCCTCCCCCACGAGAGGTAAGCTTTTCCAACCTCAGACTTCCCAAAGGAGATTGTCCTTTCCACAGCTCCCAAGCTGGGAATGGATGCTACAGGGTGTTATGAATGTCAAGTTCAAGGAGCAACTGGGGAAACAGGATGAGAACTGCATTGGGGGCTGCTAAATACAAACCCACCACATGTGAGAGGCTGCAGAGCACTGTGGGCAATTCCCAGTGTGCCTTTCCTTGTGTTCTTCCTTAATATCCTGCTGTGGACCACGAGGATAAAACCACCATAGGGTTACATGGCATGTTGTATCTGTAAAGTCCTTTCTGCAGGGACTTGTGCCCATTTTCTGCTGTAAATACCTGATGTCAGTTTAGCATCTTACACAGACATCCAGGCTGCCCATTGAAGGCAACTTTGAGCCCAGACTGGCATTTATCAACAGGAGAACACTCCTTTCCCACATTAACTTTGTTCTTAGTCTGCTTCCCATAGGGAAAATACCTTCTTCCAAAGAATTCCTTGCATTTCAAGAAGCATTTGTCCCGATACTGCCTCAAACCGCATCTTTCTCTTGCGCCCAGACTCAAATGGAAGCATCTCGGAGCAGCAAAGCCGGCGCCAATGGAGCGTAGCCTGGAGCCAGCGAGGACTGTGTGGCACTGGGAGAGAAAAGCTGTCACCTCTGCGCCTCCGCAGAAGGAACGAGGGATTTTCCCAGAGGATGCATCACCCACGTTGGTGGCAGCAGCCCTTGGGGGGCCTCTCTGTCTGCTCCAAGCTTGCTGGCACCTATGTGGATGGCACCGGCTCCCCTATTGTGCTGGATACCCCCCCAGTTTAACTTATGGCATAATGTTAACAGTGATGCCACTGTCAGTGCTGTTATGAAGGGGGGTGTTTGTGCTCTTAAACCTCAGGAAAGGCAACTCTTCATTGCACTCAAGCCCAGAATGAGCTGTTCTGGAGCTCCGGTGTACTGGTGTATAGTGTATAGCCCATATACTGGTGTATAGTGCAAGACCCTCTCCAGGAGCCCCCATCCCCAGGGCCTGCAGCTTATCCTGCTGCTGCGGCAGCTTTCCAAGCTCTTGATCCTGGTTAGCATGGATTAACCAATAACCAGTGCACAGAGTGGCCTCCATCACTGTTGTGTTTTACTGTCCCATGTGTACCAAGGTGAATGAGAGCAGCAGAGGGATGCCAGCACACTCTTCAGTGCTGTGACTGAACTTAACTGGTCAGGAGAACCCAAGGACTTGCTGGACAAGAGCAGGGCTGTGAAGAGGACAGCTTCCACTGCTGGAACAAGTCTGATGTAGCCTTCATCAAGTCAGTTAAACCTTATCAGGCTCAGAGCTGCGCATCAGTGTGCTCAGAGCCCTGTGCTGCACAAAGTGATGCTTTGCACGCTCCGATGCTGACTGATTCTGAAAGCCTCTATAGGAGGATGCTGAAAAGCTGTTTAGCATTTAAGTGTGTTTTACTTTCCCTGTGTCTTCAACAATGATTCACATGATGGGTTTTAAACGTGTATTTATACTTCTTGTTGATGTGAAACTAGACTTGGTGCTAAGTAGAATGAAATGTCTCTTGTAGAGGTCAGACAGCCCTTAGGACAATCTAACTCAACAAAAGCCTGGCTGCTATCAGCACTTCAAACACACGACTCCAGGCTCCTACTCACCGGAATGCCATATTCTCCGTTCCATCCCTGCACCCTGCCTTGGCACAGTGCAGGGACACAGCATGGAGCACTGGGGGCTAGTAAATAACAACTAATGTTACCTCGATAAAATAACCCCATTCAAGTGTCATTCCAGTGCATGATGCGGTGCTGGTGGTTGACTCACGCAGTAGCTCCTGTGCAGGATCCCACCGGGGCTGCGCGCGGAGATGGGCGTGCAGAAGGATGCGAGTAGCAGCCACCTTATGGCTAAAGCGTGTGAGGAAGGAGATGGAGCTGCTGAGCTCAAGTGGCACGGAAAGGTCCGCCCGTTGTAAAGCACAACCGGGGCTGACACCGTGGCAGTGTCGGGAGGGATGCGAGTCCTTTCCATAGGGAGAGGGAGCCGCAGTTAGCGCCAGTGCCGCTTCCCGCCGGTAGATCGCAGCATCCCCCAGTTCTTGCGTTGCTCAGCCCCAAAATGCGCTGCTGGAGCGAGCCCACCGCGCAGCAAGGGGCGGCCGGGGCAGGGCAGGCACCAGCAAAAGCCCCTATAAACACCTGCGAAGCTTTCCGCATCCCACATGTCCATGAAGCCCTTGGGATTTAAGCCAGGACCCTGCTTCCAGGTGCAAGCGACACCCAAGGACCAGCATTAACCCTCCTCTCCAAGCCTGCAGGATCATGTCCTGATTGCACCCAGGCCTCACTGCTGCTGGTGCCCATGCACAGCATCCCTCCAGTAACACATAGAGCCACATGGAGGAGGTGTGTTGGGACCCCTCATTTAAAGAGCTGGCTGTAGCCCTGGAGCAGCACATGCAGAGCCTGGTACTCGCACGCAACACCCCAGCATCTGCCTCAGGCTGGGATGAGAGTGTGTCTGGATTTCCAGGAGCAGTTGGGAGCTGCGGGAAGGAGCGTTCCCCGTTCCCTCCCAGCTCCCGGCACCCATCGCAGCTGAGGAATTCCGAGTTCCCGGAATCAGCCATTCATTACTGCGGGGTAATGAAGTGTTCCCAGCACCAACCAGACTTCAAAGCTTCCCTCCGTGCCTGCTTCAAAGCCCAGCCCCTGGCCTTGCATCCAGACCCGCTGCAGACAGCGGTTAAACCAACCCCCCGAGCTCTGCAGCGGGGGGTGCTGCCCCTTCCCCAGCCCCTAACGAGTGGTCCATGGGGCACAGGCGCAGCACAGACATTCCCAAGGTGCTCACGTATCCATGGGCACCACTGCTGCCTGATTGCTGCTCCTGCAGCCTGCCCAAGGGATGCACCAGAGCCTCATCCTGACCCTTTGTGGGCATCACCAGCACACAGACACAGTTCCACTGCTCCACCAAGCCCATCGCCACTGTGCTTGCAGCACCATGAGCCTACCTGATGCATCAGGTGACCCTAGTGGGTACCTGCTACACAGCAGCAATGGGCTCATCTTCCTCTGCTTTAATACTATAAGCTGGGTGTGCCAGCAGCACCAGCAGCTGAGCAGGATCAGGCCATCAGCTCCCATCAGTAAGCAACCAGGGACAGGCTTGGGAAAGCTGGGTTTGAATGGCCCATTTGTTCCTCCATGGCAGGAGCAGGAGGGGACAGCAGCAGCTCCCTTTGCAGGAGAAAACCCCTTGCAGGGGAGCAGGGATGCTCCTTTCTCGGAGTGTCCCATATGGATGGGAGTTGGGATTCACACCCTGAGGCTGGATCCTGGCTGAAATCCATAGGGATTCATCAAAGCCAGGGAATAACAGCACCAAAAGCCTCTTCCAAGAGCTGGGACAGGTTCATGGGAAGGAGTGGGATGCTGGTGGGATGAAGGGGTGAGCTCAGGCCGAGCTATGGTGCTCTACGAGCCCCATCCATGCAGGCGTTCCTGAGCAAGGAGTCGCTTCGTGTCTGGTTCCTCCTGTGATTCCCATTTAGAAGGATCTGGAAGCCAGGGAATGCCGTGCCCTGGTTGTCCTGAGCCACATGGCCCCGTTGCCAGCTGCAGTGCTGAGCCTGAACGCAAGCACCAGTGGGGAGCCAGGCACTGCATGAACCCACAGCATCCTTGGACCACTTCCACATCCCTAAACAAGCCCCTGCAAGCCCTTGCGGGATGTTGGCTTTCCATAGGGATGGGGCTCAACCTGCTCCCCCCAGCACCCAGCCAGCCCTGGGCTGGGAAAGACACATCCTTCCCACATGGATTTGCGCTGCAAAGGGGAGCCCTGCTCCCACCAGCCCATCACTGGGTACCTATGGGTGCTGCAGCCCTGGGCCTGGCCCCCAGGGACCCCCAACCCTATGGAAGGGAGGGTTTAACTGCATGACCCCGGAGCGAGAGGAGCGAAGGGACCCATAAGTGCCTGGATGCTGCTCTGCAGCACCGGCGCATGAACCACTGCACAGATCCAAGGTCATGTGTGCTTTGGCATGGGGAGAGCTTTTCCAGCCGTGTCGGTGCCAAACACCTTCCAGTCCTCCCCTCGGCTCCCAGAGCCAGTTCCTTGCTGCTTTATCCTTCCCCAGGGGCATCCCGGTGTTATCCCAGCTCCCGGGCTTTGGGGCATCCATTCCTGCTGCTGTCCCACTGGGGGAAGCTGGGCCTCTGCCTTGGAGGTGGTGGGATTGTGGCTGGATCCTGGTTGGAAGCGTCTCCTATGGCACAGCCCCGGTCCTTGCGTCAGCCTCTTCCCCACAAAGATGCAATGCTCAGCACTTTATAGGAGATTAATATTCAGGGGGAAAAGCACTGATTTAGTGAGGCCCAAGTACAACAAAGGCTGAGATTTACAGCCTCCTGTATCCGAGCTGCATTCCGAGCAGGCCTGCTGTCTCTGGTATAAATCTGGAACAAAGGAGACGGAGCCTAAAACCATCCTAAAGTAACAGGGAGCAAGGGCTCAGCACCCAAACCTTGCTTGGGGTGCAAGCAGCAGCATCCAGGGATGGTCCCACCACTGAGCCCACAGGGAATGTTGGACACCTTCCACTAGAGCGGGATGCTCCAAGCCCCTGTGTCCACCCTGGCCTCGAACACTGCCAGGGATGGGGCAGCCACAGCTTCAATGGGCACCCTGTGCCAGCGCCTCAGCACCCTCACAGGGAACAACTTCTTCCTTAGATCCCACCTGGTTCTGATCCACATCTGGTTCTGGTTCTGATGCACATCTGGTTCTGATCCACACCTGGTTCTGATCCACATCTGGTTCTGGTTCTGATCCACACCTGGTTCTGATCCACATCTGGTTCTGGTTCTGATGCACATCTGGTTCTGATCCACACCTGGTTCTGATCCACAT
>JANRGW010005739.1:2819-17407 GCA_024733675.1 Psilopsiagon aymara
CCTCCCCCCTCCATATTTGTAATATCTTTGATACAATTCTTTAAAAGTTATTTTTGAATAGCTTGCCAGTGTTTATTTTTTCTAGTTTTATGTCCCGCAGTTACATTTTGGGTTCTGAAGAACTCTTTCTGTAAATACTCTTCTCATTTTTATCATGGATAATGCATTTTGTCAAAATACACTTTCAAAGAAATCCTATGCTGTACAATGCCTAATGTATTTTTTTTTACTATAGATGCCATCAGACAACTTGTTCTCACAATCTGGTGCTCTGAAGATTTTATATTATTTGAATTTAAATCACAGAATCATAGAATCACAGAATAGTTAGTGTTGGACAGGACCTTAAGAACATCCTTACATTGATGTAACCCAGGCTATGGTCGGCTTTCTGGGCTGTGAGCACACACTTAAGCCAGCTCGTGTTAAGTTTCTCATCGACCAGCATAGACTCATAGGCTCATAAAATAGTTTGGGTTGGAAGGGACCTTCAAAGGTCATCTAGTCCAAACCCCCTGCAGTGAGCAGAGTCATCTTCAAATAGATCAAGTTGCCCAGAACCACATCCAGCCTGGTCTTGAATGTCTCCAGGGATGGCACATCCACCACCAATGTGGCCAACCTGTTCCAGTGTTTTAACACCCTCATTGTAAAGCATTTCTTCTTCACATCCAGCCTGAATCTCCCCTTTTAGGGCTAAACATCCCCGAATCCTTCTTCACTGGGCTGCTCTGAGCCTCTTCTCTGCCCAGCTTGTAGCTGTGCCTAGGATTGCTCCCACCCAGGTGTAGGACCTTGCACTTGACATGGTTAAACTTCATAAGTTGACATCTGTCCACCTCACAAGCATGTCAAGGTGCCTCTGTATGACATTCTTTCCCTTCAATGTATCAACCGAACCACACAACTTGGTGTTACAGGCAACAGTGCTGAGGGCACACTCAATCCTACTGCCCCTGTCACCGACAAAGATGTTTAATAAGACCGGTCTCACCACCCATCCCTGAGTGGCAGCACTTGTTACTGGTCTCCAGCTGGACATTGAGCCATTGACCACAACTCTTTGCATGCGGCCATCCAACCAGTTCTTTATCCACCGAGTGGTCCACCTGTCAAACTGATATCAAATCTTTTAAAGTCCATCTCTTTTCTCTCAGGATCTAGATTAGCTTGGATTTATAGATTTATGATTAATACAGAACAGAAAAAATACAACCCACCAAGCCTTGACCCTTGAAGTGTCTCAATAAAATATAGCTGCAAAAAGGACAACTACGCCATCTAAGAAATCCACACACCTGTCAGCACTAAAATGAGCTGTGAAAAATTAGCTTGAACTTAGCCATTTCTAAGGCAGGTGTTGTCAGCCCAAGCTGAGAATATCTATAGATGCCTGATTGTGCTTTGAAGAATATGGTTCTTTAGTGCCATCATTCTGTGTTTAGCTTATGTCAGTCTTTAATGATTATCACAAGGATTTGTTGATTAAAAGAAAACCAAAAAAATAGGAAAGCAAAAAAATGCACAATGAGTTTTGCAATGCCTTTGAACTTCCTTCTAGCTGGTTGACTTGCACGTATTAGAATACAAAAATATAAGTTAGTTACTCAGTGATTGCTTATGACACTCCATCCCCTCAAATAGGCTGCCAAAATATACTTTAAAGGTGCTCATGAAGTCCAGAGAATTAAATCTACTGAAGACCACTATTGTCAATCAATGTGAATGAATTCATTAGGGTCTGATTTTGTGGTAGATGTGGTGGAATTTTGGGAGAGGCAGACATTTTCAAAACACACACAACTTCAAAAGTGTGGTTTGAGGAGACAAGTGAAGCATTGTACCTACAAAAAAAGCAGTATAAAAGGAACAACGCCACATTTCTCCTCTCCAGGGTTTCACATTCCATGTTTAACATCTTCAGAGGAGTTAGTATGGCAGGTAGAGATAGCTGTGATTTTTCTCATCATCTGCCAATGCTAATGACAATGCAGAGATCCTCTTGGCTGCTTTGTGGGAAAAAAGTTTGCATAGAACCCTTAGATAGAAATACTGCTTGAAAGTGACTTCTTGATGACATCTAGTCCAACCTTTTGATTATAATTAACTCTATGATGTTTAAAATATTCTGTTAGCATTGCTTATGTGTTGCTTTAAGCACTGTGAAAGAAGTATAAGAATTACTGAAGCAATGGTTTGTCAGGCTGTCCGTTTGACACAAGTGTTGTAGTGGTCATTTCCAAATTGAAATTCATAGAAGTTATGGAAAAAGACGTCCAGTGTCTTGTTAAGGCCTACAGAGGAAAGAGTGTCAAGAGTTAAGAGCCTTAAAAAAGTCATGAAGCAAAGGGGCTAAACTTTTTTAATCCTTTGTCATTTTATTAATTCATTTCCTGTGGTCTCCTAACTGAGTGAAACTATAACTTTATATCAACAGTCCATAGCAGACACCACATTAATATATGTTAAAGTGTTATTCTGATGAAAAAAATGCTAAAATCATCTTCCATTTTTTTCTTTTATTTCAATAGAAATATTTCCAGGGAATTGGATGAAGTAGAAAAGGTGCTTGGCTCTGATAAAGATAATTCTGAGTGCATTTTCTACATGAAAAGGTATGCAACAAAAAAAGTGATTCCTTTGACTATGGTACATTTTTAAAGTCATTTTACATTTGAGAAGTAGATGCACCAGATTTTTTATCTTTTAGCTGAAGTAAGATAGAGGTTTGTGCAGTAAGAGTAATCACTTCACAGCTGAAAACTGATTAAATGCAAAGTTTTTAAATGGCCAGAATACCTAATAAGTAATTAAAAATCTATGTAACTGGAAGAAATGCTAAAACTTGAAACATACCTTGAATTGTGATAAATGTGCTAGGTTAGCAACAAAGATAGGAATAGATGGCTAAAATGATTTTTTTGCCCTTTGAGATTTTTTTTTTTTAAAAAAAGGAAGAAACAGTATTATCCATTCCCATAAAACCCAATGTCAGGTGCAAACACTACTCCCTGAATATATCTTTCTTCTTCTAAGAGGGTAGAGCTGAGATTTATTTATAGTAAGTATAGATGAAAAAAATGAAAGGACAGGAATATCTGGTCAAGCATTCATTTTGGGTTATGGCTGGAAGAAGAAATACACACTCTTCATAGTTACACTGGCAACCCTCACAATTCAGTGAGGGAGATGGGATAATAAATGGGCAGATAGCAATATGGCAGAGTAAAGAGAGAGAAATAAATGATTGGAGTAAGATTTAGAATACAGCTAACTGTATGGTTGAATGACAGACTTACCACCTCTATCAAGAAGACTTAAAGTTCAGACTTGAAGAGTAAGTAGAATCTCTCAATAAGAGTGCTGTAAGTACACGGTGAAGTGCTAGTCTCTTAAATGGAAATTTCCATTTGGTAGGTGGGTAATTTATTGTCATGGGTTCAGCAGTAGCAGTCATTTTTCTCCTTCTTGGTAGCTGATGCAGCGCTATGTTTTTGACTTTTGGCCTGGGAACACCGTTGATTACACCAATGTTTTCAGTTACTTTTTAGAATGCTTGGTCTGACCAAGGACTTTCTGAGCCTCTTGCTCTGCCAGGGAGGAGGGAAAGCCCAGAAGAAGCAGAGACAGGACACCTGACCCAAATTGACCAAAGAGGTATTCCATGTTCCATTCCAGAGGGGGATTCGCTGCTGGGTAGGGCTTGGTATTGGGTGGTGACCAATTGCATTCTCTTCCTTGTATTTCCCTTATCATTATTATTATCGGTGGTAGCAGTAGTGGTTTGTATTATACCTTAGTTATGGGACTGTTCTTATCTCAATCCGTGGGAGTTACATCTTTCCAACTCTTCTCCCCATCCCCCCTGGAGTGGGGGGGAAGAAAGAGGGAGGAGTGAGTGAGCAAACTGCATGAGTTACGGCTTAAACCACAACATGTATTTAAATGTTAATGCTCTCAAACATATCTTGGAAAATTTGTATAGAGAAGGGAAAATTGGGTAAGAACTATTTTCCAGAAATACTAAAGATAATGGATTATATGTGTTCTTTATGTTGTGTGTTATGCATAAATTCATTTTATCAAGTATAAATCTGGTATTACGGCAACTTTGAGACAGAGTACACAATTTGCCATAAAATTTGGAGAAAAAGACATCTCTTGAATCAATTGGGCATTAGGCATGCAGGGGTTTTGTCTCATCGTAAAGTTTTTCATCTCCTCCAACAGCATCAGTCTTGGACAAAGAAGAGAAACTGGTAAATATATACTGATTGACAGCTTTGGCGCTTTTCAACTCTAACTAGTGAAATTCCAAGGATGCCTCAGTACACACAGCAGGCTTGCCAGTTTTCTCAAATTAGCCTAGCAAATTCTCTGCTGTGGACTGGGAAAAGAGGCTGTGAGCAGCTGCGTGCTCTGTCCTTAACAGAAGATGCTGCTAGAAGAGACGAACAAACAGGTGAATAATGGAATGGCTGTTTCACAACCAGCTACACCTGGGTATTTTTGTTATACATATAAAGCTATGTCATAGGTAAACTGGGATGTGGTGCTTAAAGATAATTAAAAAAATGACGTGTCTTTTAGCAAACTTTTTTTGACTAAAAGTTTCTTCATCGAGGGAACTAATTAGTTTGCTACAATCTGGACATTGGGAATGTACTAATATGTATGCTGTGTAGAATGATCATTTGATTAAGCCTTGGAGAAAATATGAAAGCAAACCAATCTAGCTGTATTCAAGACTGACAAAAGGTTACTTACATTCATTTAAAAGTGATTTTTCAAAAGCAAATGACCCATCACTATCTTTAGCAGGGAAAAAAGTTGCTTCTATTTTTTAATGTATGCTACAAATGCTATTTGTCTGACATGTAACATTATAAACATAAAATGCATGTAATGAGGAATAACAGAGACAGTGACAGAAACAGCTATCCAGCTCAGGACCTGAGAACAAACACATTTCTAACATATATAAAACATGTAATAAACTTCAAAGTGTTCTCCTCTGCATGACCCAGCAGAATGAGCGCTGGTCTGGAAACCACTGATTGCAGGTCCAGTTCCTACCTTTGCCAATAATCAGCCACTGGAGGCATAATTCATATTGTATGGTTATAAAAGATATATTTTGATAACAAAAGTCCTATTGCCATAAAAGGAAGTAAAATTTTAGAAATTCATCCAGTTTATGCATCAAGTCTGTGAATTTTGGTTAAAAGGGAGAATATCTTTCTTCTGAAAATAAATGGAAAGATTTTATTTTCTCACTTCATATTAAAAAAAATAATTACACAATTTTTGTTAAAAATAGTTCTAGTTTACATGACACAGAGATTTCATTCATTCCATTATTCGCTTTGTTTCATGATGCAGAGAGGGGAAAATAGATCACCTGGAAGTTATTTTGATGAAAAGCCTACGCTAATGTCACTGAATGTGCTTAAAAAATATCTTTTAATCTTCAAAGAAATTTATTCCAAACAGAATTTTAACATATTCATCTACACTCTTCTAATTTGTTGAATTCGTAGCCTCAGTAGTTGCAATTATCTTCTTCATTAACAATCATATTTTATATTTGTTTCCATAGTTGTAGGATTATGGGTAGACAAAACAGATCTCTTCATCTTTCTGTCTTAAAACAGCCAGTTACAGAATGGATCATATCCTAAGCAAGAACCTGAAGAGAAGAATTATGTCCTCTATGTATTTCTTTGAGTGCATCCTAAAATGTTCTAGCAAAGGCTGAGGTATGGTGACACAATATTCTATGTCACTGTTTGCAGAAAAGCAGATCAAACTGACCAAACTCTACTGGGTTAGAGGTTGGGAATAGGCACAGTGTGGTACCACAAGTTAAGTAAAGCGTATGTTTGACTGAAGGACAGAACAAAACAGGCTCCATTGATCCTATTGTAAACAGTTCATAGTTGACAGGAAGGTGAAGCCCAGATCAGAAACAACAGCACCAAATGAAAGAAGGTATCATGACTTTCATAAGGGTCAGCTCCAGGTCCCAAATTCTCAAGCAGATTACTCAAATGACTCTTAATAACTTGACTGAAATTTTCCCAGAACATGAGTAAGGTCCTTTCTAATTGCATCTTTGGACCTGGTGACACAATTCTGGATCACATTGCTCCATAAACAGTATAATAATTCATAAAATATTTGTGGTAAGAGCTATTACCATTATTATCATGCCAATCTTTTCCCCCCACCTTTAAATCTGAAAATTCTAAATAGCATGAAGCAGGAAATTTCACAATGCATTGCTAAGGTAGGTGAGATCTATTCAGGGAGGAGTTCACACCACTCTAATTTGTGGTTACCTTTACCGTAACTCAGGTGTATCTCAGTTGGTTTAATAAAACATGTTTTTTCTTCCTTGCCTCTTTTAAGAGCACAGCAACTCATTGCAACTGTGTAAGAATGGACAATATAGGACACAACAGCCAATTAAAATTAGACGCAAAGAACCTAATTACCTGCATTTGAGATGGCTGACACATATAGCAGCAGAAGAGAACTACTGAGCTAGGTAGTACACCAGGATGAAAACACTCGAATTTCATAAATTGACCCCATTACTGTCATATTGCAGAGCTCCAGAAGAATATTTCTGTGGGCTAATAGTGAGCAGGATAGTCAATGAATTCACAAAATAAAAAATGTATTTCCATAAAGAAAAGAAAGTTTGAAGTGTGAGAAGAGTTTGAAAGTTTGAAGTTTGAAGTTACTGGAACATATTGGAAAAGGCCTTTCCAAAGAGAAATTATGTTCAGAACTAAATAGCATGATACAGCATGGATGTTGGAAGTCATAGAGACAAAATGCCAATTTATGTGTAGTCACTGTTTTATTTTCTGAGTTGTTTTTCTTAAATGCCTTGAAAGTGATGAACAGTTTTGGATTAAATTAGTCTTGCTATTTCATTCACATCTATGTATAGAATAATAGCATGATCATATTAATTCAAGTGAGGAAAAATAATGAGAAATCACCATTTTACCTGCAGGGCTGTTTTAGTTTCTCCTTAAGAGAAGAGAAAAGAATAAGATCATGAACCCAGTTCCTTTCAGCACAGGTCATCTCCCCAGAAAGACTGCACCCCACTTTGTTCCCACGTGTCCTACAAGGGTCATCTTAGCTAGCGAGCGAGCCTTCCCCAGGAACTCCAAACACTCTTCCAGGAGCTCTAAGCCTTCATGCCACAGCTTTAGTGTACTTTTATTTCTGTCCAAACTCTGCCTAAGTTCTGATGGATGGAAGTAGGAGACAGAAGGTGTGCATTCAGGGTCCTTCATACAAAGGAGAGACCTGAATCCAGATTTAGAATCATATAATACTTTGGATTGGAAGATATTTTTAAGGGTTGTCTTGTCCAATCCCACTGCAATGAACAGGGACATCTGCAACTAGGTCAAATTACTCAGAGCCCCATCAACCTGACCCTGAATATTTCCAAGGATGGTGCATCTACCAGCTCTCCGGGCAGCCTGTCCCAATGTTTCAGCACCCTCATTGTAAGAAAATTCTTCCTTATATCAAGTATAAATCTACCCTCTTTCAGTTTAAAAATATCATACCTTGTCCTGTCACAGCTGGCAGTACCAAAAAGTTTGTCCTCATCTTTCTTATAAGGCCTTTTTAATTACAGAAAGACTGCTATAGACTGTCATGTTTTTCTTGTTATGAGCCTTGAGAATTCTGGTGTCTCAGAGCCATTCTCTTTCTAACCCCATGTTCAGGGATCATTCCACCATTAGTCAACATATACCAGTCCCAAACCTCTGTTCACCCCATGTCAGTGTGCAAAGGTTGGCACTGTCAGAGCTGTGTCTGTGATGTGTCCCTTTGCCATTATCTTCCGGCTGTGGGCTGGAGATAGCCAGAGAGCCAGCCCAACACAGTCAGCCCAATGCAAAGTGATGTCAGGCCCCCATGAGCCACACTGAAACCACTCAAAACTGAGCATATGCAGGCTTTTAATAAGCTTGATGATATCTCAATCAGGATGTCTAGAAAATACTCAGAAATCAAGACTTGCCAGGCTAGACCCAGGCTAGCATTGCAATACATATGCCTACCTCACTGTCAAATTTTCAACCTGGCTTTCTAGCTTAAACTGCCAGTAGAGATGGGTAAGAGTTAATATTCAAAAGTTTTTTTGTGCTGACATTGGCAGAAGCTTTGAGCAGAGAGCTGAACACCAAGCTGTGATTCCAGCAGGCAGGAATGCACCATGGGCTTGGACACTGGCCAGCTCTTACGCACATACCTCCCCGTACACCAGGTATTTGTGACGGAGGCTTTTGTGGTCATGCTGTGCAAGCCAGGAAGAGCGAAAATAACGGGATTTCCACTGAGTATCAGTAAAACCTGGCAAATGTTGATATCAGCAATTGAACAGTTTACAAACTGATAGGGAAAGGAAGAAAGTCCTGATAGGATAAAATGTGGTCAGAATAACAACTCGCTGCTGGGCAGCTAAAACATAGGCAGTGACTCCTGGGGAGTGAGAGAAAAGCTGAAAATACAGCAATTAAGACTTTTGTTTAGCAGTTAATAGGCAAGTACATTCAATACTATGTGCCTTTGCACAATCAAGTTCTAACAAGTCAAGAGATTCCCTTCAAAAAGGCACTGCTTACAGTACTCATTGGGATGCATGATAGGAGCGTGATGTCTGTTCCTGTTGTTGAACAAAGGCCATCAGAACTGGATCAGTGTAATGGGATGTGGCATGAGAGAAAATATTACTCAGCTGAAGGAATTTTTAATGGTGGCATCTAAAAAGCAGTCTTTTTTAAGCACAGCATTGCTTTTCACTGGTTGGGTGTTTAATCATTAGCATAACTGATGTTCATGAAAGAGTGAATTACAGAAGTCACACAAATGTGCTGGTTTTCAGGCTTACTCATTTCACACTTGTCAAAACAGAAGGAGGGCTGAGTATTTGTCTGCAATGCTTTCCAGCAACTGCATTGCTGGTGCAGCACCCATTCTTTCAAAGTAGCAATTTAGCCTGTCTCATTATGTTTGGCACTTTTCTTGTTTTAAGATACAAGGACAAGTAGTCCTTGTAGGTTCCTGACCCTGTCTTCTTTCGACACAATGGAATGACATAATTGAAAGAATCTCATTTAATCTCATGAAATTTTCTGGCTTTGCTAACCTCTTTCTGTGACACAGTGAATAGAGAAACTTTAGGGCCCTAAATTAAGTACTAGATGAGTTAAAAACTCTTCAATGTCAAAAGCAAACAAAAAAATTTAGTGACTATAAATGAAAGCAAGAAAAACAGCAAGACTGTATAGCAGTTGTTGATGTGGTTAGAAAAAATAATTATTCTATGAGAAACAATTAAATCAAACAATTAAGCAGGAGGTTGGCATAAGGCAGGAGTAAAGCCTAGGAGTATGGGAAAGCAAACAGGTTAAGCAGGTTTTGCTGCTGTTTGAATATCCCTGAGGTACCTATGGATAGTACTAGGCTTGCTTTGCTCAAGTTTCGTTGGAGTTACATCAGAGATGCCAAAAATTGGTGTTGTATTTAAGGGAACACACCCCTTCCCCCCTAACTTCTGTTATTGACGATTGCAAAGACAGAGAGTCCTTTAATAAATGTGGAGGTTTTACTCAGATTACATAAATGAGCAATTGCCAAAGAGAATTCAGTAAGAAGGCTGATCTGAGGTTCCACTCCCACATCTGGGAGAGAATCCTGACAACTAGCTAATATCTATTCACTTACTCATTTGGTTCAAGATTTTCATCTCTGCTGAAATGATTATCGTTTCCTATTTATCAGAGGGCAAGGTAACCACACATAGGTCAAAACTATTCCACCAGAGTGTAGTTGGGATTAGCTAACTTTGTTTAATATGTATGCATTTGTGAAACAAAGACAAAACTTCATTTGTTCATTTAAAAAAAAGAAAAGGCCAATGAAGAAGTTTTAAATAAATATAAATAGATATCTAATAAGAGGAATAAAATAAAGAGGGTAGTTTTAGTAACATTTGCATACTGAAGCTGTATGGAGATGAAACTATTCACTATGTACAGGGGAAAATATGCCTTCTGATTAACTTCAATAAGTGCTAGATAATCTAAGCATCCACCTCCACTGCTCATTATATGAGAGTAATTTTCTGATCTGTTTTATATTTACAAACCCTTCTTGACTCCAACATGTTGTAGGATAAACCATGCAATGTTTTTATGGAATTTTCTATTCCATTCTTAGTCTATATTTTCCTATGTAAAATATTTCTGCTACAATTTTAAGGGCCTTATTCAGTGTTTAATTAATGTAATCTAGAGTTACTTTACAAGTATTTCCCATAGCCATTCAATAAAACAGTGCTCTAAAGACAAAATAGGGAAAAATATGCACAATCAAAATATTCATGTTCTAACTAGTGTCCATGTCCCATAATTTGCCTAAAGCTCTCCTGATGTAAAATTTATGACATTTTATTAGGGTTCTAGTCATGAACAGAAGCTGCATCAGGCAAAATGTTGATCGTGGAAGACAATCCCTGCTACAGGTGTAGATTCCTGATGGTTTTGCTTCATACAGTCATTCCTGGTGGACCTGCAGAGTCTGGAAAGGCTTAGCAAGGCAGGACAGAATCCCTGTGTGAACTGGCAAGCATTTCAGCCCCTTCCTTTCTGTAACTCTCACCTTCCCGGTGTTTGATCATCTGCTTTTACATTAACCAGCTCTTTTTCTTTTGAACTGTCTGGGTGAAAACAGCCAGGTGGCCATCCAATCTGAACATAACAAGCATCCAAGAGCCAGCTGATAAAACAAAAGGTAATTGCAACGTCCTTTTCCTGAAAATAACACCCCTGCCTTCCATGGTTTCTCCAGGTTAGAAGTTTCCACATAAGGCAATGCTACCCTTTAAATCACATTATTAAATGAAGATCTTATGAAAAGGAATAAGGGGATGTAATTCTAGGTTGAAATGGAAAGGGCACATCACAGTCCATATACATAACCTTCAGTTTACCCTCCTAATTGTCTACTCTTCATCTCCAGGTTGCTTCAGTCCTTATCTCTGGGTGTACAGGGCCCCCTCAATAAAAGCCTCATGTTCCAGTTAGAAACCATTTGCCTTCACACATGCATTAATTTTGCACTCAGCAATCCACCTTTACTCTAAAAGTTGTAGGAAGAGACAAATAAAACCTCTTTTTTTTTTTTTTTTTTTTCCTTTCCTTTATTTTTGAGACTCTCTTGCTCCCTCATAGGATGGGGAAAATTTCTTCTGCTTCAGGGACACAAGAGCTCTATTAACAACTTGACCCCAACTTCCTCCATATTTTTCATGTTCTAATTACTCTGAACACCAATTTCCTCATATTTACAGCTAATACTTGCTATGAGACAGTGTTCTAAAAATAATAATTTAGTGCTTATAAAGAACCAAAATTTCCCAGAAGGTATACACATAGCAAGCACTAGAGAGATGACAATTTTCATTTGACATCATAATTGACTGTACAGTGTATTTTAGAATTAATTATATTTTTATGTCAAAGTTATAATGAATTTTAAGATAATGTTTTGTGTGATTTGAATTCCTAGAATGAAACTCCGTATTTTTTTCAAGTCTCAAATGTTCTCTTAAAAACAACACAAACACCCAAACAAAAAAAGAACTACTTCAGCAAAATAGTTCTTGGGTCTTTTGAGAATGAACAGCCTAATTTTAATTTACACTCCTCACATAATATACTACAACTGTAGTTTTCAAGTTAAGTTTCTGATATTATTAGCCCAAGGTAGCTTATACTTCAAAAGAGAGAAAAATAAAGAAAAGGTAGTATTGTATGCACCCTCAACATGTTATACGATTCATACCTTTGTTCTGAGACTAAGGCTATAACAGCCTAGAATTTTCCTGACAAGTTCATGCCTAATCTTTTCTTAAAACTTTCCATTTAGGTTCAGTTACTTTTCAAAACTGTCAGAAATTATCATCCCACTTTTGGAAAACTTGTTTAAATAATGTAATTCAATAATTTAAGAAAATGGCCTAAGGGTTTGGAGGTGTGTGTGGGGAAAATCCAAGCAAATAAAGTATATTAAAAGGTTGATATGAAAGTTGATTATATTTCAGATTTGAAAATCATCCAATTTAAAGGCTGGCTTATCAGAAATCCTTGAAACTGTAGCATATAATAACAAATCCTGCTGCATAAACCTTTTAAAAAGGCAAAAAAGAAATATCCATATTATTCTGAAAATGTTATAGAATTTTAAACACCTTTGGCATCTTAATTTTTGTTTTACGTTATCTCTTAAATGTAGTGAAATAATTTTAGTTATGAGGCTTTATAGAACGGTTGTCTTTTTCTATTAACTAAGTTCTTTATTTTAGAAAGATAACAAGGTCATAACTGGAGGATAAGGATGAGAATTAAATAAGGAATGCTCTTTCCTTCTTGCATTAATATTTTTTCCATTATTCCATTTTTAGAAACACAGAAATAATATTATGACAGACCCCAGGAAGAGACAAAATACTGGTACAATTTTTCTGAAAATATAGATTAAGTTGTATTGCTTGCTAGAGGTTTGTACAGAATTGCTAAGTGAGAGATAATTCACTCCCCTCATAAATTATAGAGCTTTCTTTCAATGGCTGTTAATTTGGGATGAAGCTCACCAGTAACTGTGGAATGTGCAAACTGTAATGTCTCTCCCAGCATCAACTGTGCAGGTGGTATTTAAGAAAGAACCAGCCTGTTGGCACAGGCTGCCTTTTTCTGTCTACTTTTCCTTAAATATACTGTTCAAATTGCTTGAAAGTTCATCCCAGATATGACCAACCAGCAAATTCAGAGCAGTTAGATGAAGAGTAGGCTGCATTACAGTGTCTTACCCAAAACTACATTTCCAAAGTAACACTTTCCTCTTGAGTAGCACCATGACCTCCAAGACATATCTACACTGTCCTCAACGTGCTGTAAACTTATGCCATGCATATTAATGTATGAAAGGCAAGTTGCTCGCCTACTAGTCTCTCATGCTGTTCAAGGTGTGTCTTGCTAGTTCTAGCTTGCAGAAACAGAGAGTTTTCACTGATATGCTACAGGGTGTTCAACCAGTTCTCACTATCTCTGCAAATAAATAAGCATATGTGTAGACAATAGAGACATATTTTATCCAAGTGGAAGCCATCGTATGACATTGGTAATCCTCAAAGTTGACAGTCACAACTTCTCTAAGTGTTTTTTTTTTTTTTTTTTTTCATAATAATATCCATGTATTTCACTGTATGTAGTATAAGAACATCAACTTTCATTTCACAATCAAAATGTGACATAGCACCCTTCCAAACGTTTTCAGAAATGGAAAACCTGGACACTGAGAATTAGTAACTGTTCAGTGAAAATTGTGACTCATTGATACCCCAGGAAAGTTATGATTCTATTCTCTACTCTCTTCCATGTTCTATCCAACACAACAGCACTGTAGTACACAAATGCATTAGTGACAATCTGAGCCCAAATCTGAGGTGAAACATGGTCCTAAATTCTCTAAGTCAGTCAACAGAGTTGAATTAACTTTCAAAAGTTCACAATGCTTGCGCTCTTTAGGAATGATGAAAGGAAAAAAGTAATTTGCTGTAGATTCCTACAGTTCCACTATGATGCAGAGAAGAAGTCCAGAGGGGACCACTGCCATGAAATACATGTGCCTGTGCAATGCAACAATAGGTCTTCCATGGATCCTTTTCTGCTCTAGGTCCAACACCTATAAACAAAAATACAGAATCAATATTCAAAATTATATGAATATATTCCTTTATATAAATCTCCTGTAGTTCCCATCTGCTCTCCATTGACAGATTCTCTATTCCCTTGCAAGTTCTCCAATTTTGTTTCTTATTTTGATTCACTGTTTCTTCATGAGAGCTATCTCTTGACAATACCTTGACACCCATTTAATCCATTATTGGTCTCTCTTTTTTTCCAGTGGTATCCTAATTGCAGCTTTCCCATTTTCACAAAGGCATGCATTTAGGTCTTTACACATTGTGCAAAAAGAACTTAACCCATTAACCAATGAGTTTTAAGTGTACACAGTCATCGTTCACTTATCAGGGTAATGGAGAATTGGGAAAAACTAGGTAAAACAAAAATGTGGATGATAGTAATCACATGAATTGCCCTGTGAGAGTACATTTAGTACATTCTCTTCTCAAAAGTCCTGTTTATCCAGTTTTCACTCATGAGAGGGATACTTTTACATAGCAACAGGCAGAGTTCAACCTGTTAGTATCAAGCCCTCTTTATTATGCATTTCATGGACAGTTCTGTATGTGATATATGCATGGAGAAGGAAGGAATGGGAGAAAGTATGATTAATATACAATTTAAACAATCTACTTGGAAGAATTAAGTTTCCTGAAACCTCTGGTCAGTGTATCTCTTCCTTCAGCGCTGGTCCTGCTATTTCTGATATAACATGCATGTTCATATAGAATCATAGAATAGTTAGGGTTGGAAAGGACCTTAAGATCATCTAGTTGCAACCCCCCTGCCATGGGCAGGGAC